>JAULBP010034389.1:0-22881 GCA_032355345.1 Lepetodrilus pustulosus
ATAATCATGTTTGTACTTCCAAAAACCTTTCTACTGCTGTACGGTAGGCAAAATTCAATTTCAACAACCTGAACAATTTTAGTTCATCCTTCTTTATCATGTTTATATTAACGCAAGGGGACATAACTCTCATATATCATGAATACATCAAATACAAGATAATTATTAGTGAGGACAAATAATTATTATAAAATAAGAAATTTATTATAAATATCAAGTGTTGGGGACTTAGAATACCAGTAAATAACAACTTTCGGGTGTAAATAGTCTCAGACCGAAATTTGTTTGGTCATTATCTGGGCCAATCAACCGTGATAGTATGCCTTTAACATTAGAATACAGTCTAAAACAAGTGTTTTAATTTCCAAAATATTTTTATGGTAACCATAGTGATGATCTGAGGATACTGACCAATGAGACTGAGGAAGTTCTTCTTCCGGTGAAGTTTATCCAGATTATCTGGCATGCTGTGGGAGCGGACCAGCGTAGGCAGTCGACTCCGTGGTCGTGACGACACCACTTTGTCTGTCCTTATTTTGATTGGATGAGGTGTGGACATCTGAAACAAGACCAGCGGTGTAACTATGGCAACAGGACATTATATTGGGGATGTAGTCACATGTCCTGTATTCAGTGAAGTAATACAGTCATATTTATGTAATTAATGTTATATATATAATATAATTACAACTTATACAATGTTGTAGAAGAAAACTAATAAAACTTGTCAAACCTATTGAAAAATGTATTTGAAATATATTAAAGTGTATGACATATAAATTGAAATTTATGACAAATAATAAGAAAAAACATGTAGCTAATGATAACAAATAAAATTTCATAAAGGGAATCATTCTTGCATTTTAATAAAACTCTGAATGTGATGTAAATTACAGAATGAGATCTGTAGCAAAGTAAATGAGAAATACTGCCAGATAATAATTATTGGAAACGAACCCTGGCAGAGAATAGAAAATACTGCTAAAGAATACTGCCATAGAATACTGCCACAGAAAACCAGAGACCAGTGCCATTGGGGACCACCCACTGACAGGAGATACACTGGTTACATTGTTACACTGTTACACACCCGTTTTCTGCCACTAGGGTCAGGCCGCTGTCTGGAGACATTACGCGTATAAACCCGAGACAAATCCTGGACATTTGACATCCACAGTTCATGACTACACATGGCTGTCATCGTAGTTGAGCCCGAAAATATAGCCATCAGTCCATATGTATCTATAGTAACAATAGCAACACCACATCAGCTGCTAGGGTACGGGAACATCATCAGCTACAACAGTAGCAACTTAAGTTGATACCATGCTTGGCGACGACATCAGCAATAATTGTGGATTTCCCTTTCATGTCTCCCATATCTCTTATCTCACATGAGTCTCACAGACACAGTCCTTGCAGTCTCAGCCTCACAGTCCTTACAGTCTCTGATCTCAGGGTCCATGTACATATGTGCCGATGTCTCACTCAGCTATAGTACACATGCCTGCACTGTTTGAATCTGCACTCTCAGCTGCATGATGGGAAATGTGGAACAACCCATCTGTGCTAGACATGGGTCGGCCCATGTGTGCTAGACATGGATATTGGATTGTTGATATTATTCTGAATCTTACCTGACCACAAAAATTCTGTCATTATTTGAGATACAATACAGAAGGCTGTACAAAGCAGTACAGGTCATCAAGATTTAAATGAAATAAGGCATAACGATATGAAATTATGATAAGTTTAAGCAACCCTCCACCCCTTGGTCAAGTAAAGTGAGCCAGTCCCTGACCACAGGCAAGTTGAAAGACTTGGGTATTGTTTAGTTGCCTGAGGTGACCCGTTCCATGTGTTTCAGTCAATATGGAGAGGCTTAGGCCACACGGAGACAAAATGGCTAGGGGCTGTATTCTGTCCTCATGATCTCCTTTCACAACCCCTGACAAAGCCTCTGAGTCTTTAACAGCCCTCACAACCAATGTCAGACTACACATGTAGGGTAAACTTTAAATTATTCATCATTGCGTGATTAAATTAATAAAACATGAAACTTTTTTAATCTGAGATTTCCCTATAGAATGTTGAATGAGCTAGCAAAAATGGTAAAAAATTATATTGATATATTTTTACCTTTAAAAATGTTGTTTTTCTTCAATTTGTCGATCAATGTATAATAATTAGAACTGACGTGAGGTCATGATGACACACACTAGACAGCATACATTAATCCGTCAACACCTCTAGCAGATAGAACTATATCTAAATATACATGATGTATTCGCAGTAATTAAACATGACCTAAGTTTACAGTAAGCTGGATCCATCGATCAGCACTCAAGTAAAGAATGTTGATTTTTGTGCGGAGGGTGCAACAGGTGGTAGTCAGAGTCCAGTGCCAGGTGCTTGTGGCTAGACTATACATACTGCATACTGCATACTGCATACTGTATATTGCATGTGTACCATGTATACTGTACAGCATATACCTCACCTTGACTTCCTCAAGTACAGCACCATCATGGATATTATCATGGACATAAATAATAGATACAGTTACTGACACAATCTATAATAATAATAATTATTATTATTACCGGTATTATTATTATTATTATTGTTGTTATTATTGTTATTATTATTATTAATTTTTATAATGTAAATATAGTTATATATTTTAAATATCATGAACAGTATATTATTATATTAATATTATACTTAAATAACATCAAATAAATTAATATCATTTGTGCTTGCTCCTAAATAAACAATATACATTGTACTACGCTTGTATTATCTGTTTATTTACTGCACAGTCTAGTTCTTGTATTGCCCTGTATACAGGTATCAAGTCTGAGGAAATGGAAAATATAGCAAATTAAATAGGATTATTGGCATAACACATAATATACTAGTTCAATGCTCAGGAGTGATATTACTAGACTTCAGGGGAAATTAATACTAAGCATGGAGAAGACATAATGACTGAAATAGTTTAACTACCAGTATGGTCACCTTATCTTCACAGCAGTTCTATTAGTATGAATGAAGTCATTTTATAGTTACCAAAGGCTATATTCTGGTGTAGTCAACAGCGATATTCTGGTGTATATGTGAACATTCTAGCCAGCAAGCAGTAAGTGTCTACTTGCAACAGGAAGGAAATATGACTACTGTACATCTTGAACACTATCTGGCCCCATCTCTACCACTGACATATCTCTAACCCACCCTGCACCTCCCCCCCACTCCCCCCTCCCTGCCCCCCAAACACGCATCTCACTGTCTCCCAATTATAGGTGTGGCATAATAGTATCTTATAATAACAATGTGTAGCTTAAGTCAATAAGGTACTTTCATGCACAAAGGGGAGGCAACTCAAAGCACAATGTGCTCAGTGATCAGTAACAGCTTGAACATCACCAACAGCTTTAAGTTTGTGGAGTAATAACATGTAAGGAAAGAATGTCAGCTTTCTTTGGTTTGAAAACTACAGGAATTAGTTTTTAACAGTGAGGTGGTCAGTAATTGTTCTTAAAGTGAGGCGGTAAGTAAAATAGAGTAACACAGCAATTAATAATGTTTTAGCAAAAAAAATATGCATCGCAGACTAATGTTATTTGATAAAACATAGTAACAGTAACAATCTACACAAGCATTACCAACAGTACATTGTGGTAGTTTCTGCTAAACTGGTTGTCATGATAAAGTGGAAATGTGACAGTTTTATTGCCATAGACTAACACAATGTCTATGGCTGGGTTGGTGTTACATTACATACACAGTATACACAACCCTACACAAACCTGATCTGAAGTTCCATTTTGGGGCTGGTTACGCTGCTTAGACTGAAACAACGTTGATCTCAATTTTTTCAAGAGAAAAACCCAGACAACATCACAACAATCATCTTCCATCATTTTGAGACCATGGGCTGTATCGGGAGACTACACTGCTTGTATTGTCACAGTCCATTGATTATCGATGACAACTGTAGAGTCGGGACAGTGAGCCAGGTGGCGTAGGGAGGACGTGAACACATTCCAGGATGTTGGGACAATAGCTGACTGCACAGCACATGAACCATCCACGTTGTTGTTACTAACGCCGCTATTAAAGTGCAGCTGCAGTAACAATGCAGTAAGTAATCACGCAAACTGACATTGTTGTTCAATCTTGCATGAAGTTGCTATGATGACTTTAAATACTCAATTTTTGCACATTCACTTTACATGGCCACTAAGTACAGATATTAGCTCTGTAAAGAGTTATGACATCATAATCATCAGTTTCATGTAAAGAATGAATGGAATGTTGGTGCCAGAATGTTTGGTATAGTACATGTCATACTGGTGCCTAAAATGTGATTGACATAACATACTGAATAGACAGGCTCCAAAATATTGTTGTTGAATCATTGGATCCTAGTTAACTCTCCAATCATTGCATCCTAATAAACTCCAATCAGTGCATCTGAGGAACCCCTCCAATCGGTGCATCTGAGGAACCCCTCCAATCAGTGCATCTGAGGAACCCCTCCAATCAGTGCATCTGAGGAACCCCTCCAATCAGTGCATCTGAGGAACCCCTCCTATCAGTGCATCTGAGGAACCCCTCCAATCAGTGCATCCGAGGAACCTCTCCAATCAGTGCATCCGAGGAACCTCTCCAATCAGTGCATCTACTTCATGTAACTACTTCATCTTTCCAATATATCTTCTCTCACACCCCTACTGTATTTGTATTACTGTAAATAATAAACTGTTAGCAAGCATAACATTTTAACAAATCTAACAAGTTGCTCGTAGACGTTAACATTTAATTCGCTAATATTTTTTAAAGATTGTTCCATAGATGTATGTGTGTAGGCCTTTCATTATTGCCACCACTTATGTTGTTCATGATTGTAATTTCCTTGAATAATAACATCAGTTTACAAAACAAATTTTAAAAAAATAACATTTTATGATTTACAATGAATTATTTGAAATTCACACATCAGATATATATATGGGGAATGAGTACATGTATATTTATTTCCACATACTTGACAGCTAATAGACCAGGAAGTAGTCCTATATGTGTGACTGAGTGACCTGGTATAGGTCAAAGGTCAAACATTAATCATATGTTAACTCTCAGTCTACAGCTGTCAGACATCACAGTTTTTAACCCATACATCATACATAAACCCCCAAAAAATATATTGTACAATGAATACGATATGACAGTATGGTGTGTAGCATTCCCCTCAGATCATAATGAGGTGGGTACATCCATTCAGAAATACGCCACATTTAGATACTTACTCTTCGTGATTTGACCAGTTTGGCTGACAAGACTCGGTCATGGTGACTAGAGCGTCGGAATTCCACTTGTATTCCATCCGCCAATCGCAGACTGTGTAGAGAATCACTGGGTCGGAGGTTGTTTATACTTCCAAAGGCTCTCATGCTCTCCGAAAATAACATACTCCCTCCTGAAAACGGACGTAACATTTTAATAACATGACACAGCACAAATAAAAAGAACACCAATTATATAATAATAAAATACTGATGTAAACATTCGAGAATAATTATGCATACAACAAAATTAAATATTTATAAATATTTGATCCAATACCACTCAGAAGGTTTCAAAGCATACAAGTATATCGGAGTGTTCCTATTGGAGTGTTCCTATTGGAGTGTTCCTATCGGAGTGTTCCTATCGGAGTGTTCATGTACAGGCCAGCACGGACAAGTAAAACATTATCTGGCACCTTCCAGGAACCGTGAGCTTCTGACCTGGCAGAGTGATATACACATCTACACACCACATGCTGTCAGATAGCAGCAACATATATGTGGAAATATTATTCCGTCATTCATCGGAGACAACATACTAAAACAACGAAGATACTAGTAGGTCAGTTATTATCATAGTTAAGTTGGTGAATACATAGCAAACGTGTGAGAACCGAGAAACTAAAGTACAACATACATTCAACATTGCCAGGTGTAGTCAACACCTTGTACTTTCATCCTGTGTGAGACGTCGACCTTAATAAACACCTGTACTACGCTATATATACCACCAGATGATGCAGTCTCTGTAGGTACTGGTGCATATTAATGTTGTCATTACATGTACCTTTTTTTTTTACTTCAAGCAATAGAGATAGCACCATCCAGCACAAACAGAAGTCCTGTTAGATAACACTTCCTTGTTCATGAATAGCAAATATTAAAGTATATTGAGCATTGAGGCCCCATTATAAAGAATGGCTGTGTCGCTATGAGAGTCGTATCTCTGTGTTAATGTATAGGGTCCCTCGTACCATTAAGACTGTAGACAAAAGTAATGCAATTATGATATCAGTTGATATCATGATATCAAGAATGATAGACTTATTATATATACCGGTATTCTGATAAGAACACACAAAGAAATGAATACATTGAACATGTAATATGTAAACCTGCGTACACAGCTCGTTGATGAAGCTTTAATATATTTACTACATTTCCAATATCGCACTATCACGGCCAACTCTGACAAGTACATGACAATCCTAATGAATATTTCCTACATCTAACAAGGCTTTGATAACCAGCTGGCCACAGATCAGCATGTACATATTGAACAGATTTGTTAAAAACAATTTCGTCCTGAGCAATTAACCTCATTATACTACCTCTTTATGCAGGAACTAACTTGATAAAACAACAGTGACTTGACAGTGATGACAATAGACTATTGTTTGATTCATGTCTCATCACCATTGTTTGCTGTAGCAGGCACGGATCACATCCTTACAATAACAAACATAATCTGTGTCCCTACTTTGAGTTCAAGTATTTTACTGAAATAGCACATAAAATCAATAACTTTAGTCTGCAGCACTCATCTCAGTGACCTGTGGCTGTACAACACAGAGTCTGAGAGTATGAGAGTAGTCTGAGAGTCTGAGAGTGAGAGTCAGAGAGTCAGAGAACACGGCTACAGTATGCTTACATGTGTGATGTCAAAGATATTAGATCTCACACTTATTCTATTTTGTCAGTAACTTACTTTGTTACTAAATGATGACATGACATATAGTGTCGTAGTAATGATTGATTTGTGTCACACCAACATATATTTAGTATCAAATGTGATTGTTAATGTTTAGTGATGATTTGTGAATGTCACAGAGATGATTGGTGTCACAGAGATGATTGGTGAATGTTATAGAGGTGATTGGTGAGTGTCAAAGAGATGATTGGTGAATGTCATAGAGATGGTTGGTGAGTGTCACAGAGATGATTGTAAATGTCATAGTACCGGTAGTTATTTGTAGAAGTAATACCTAAGGTGTCAAAGTAATGATTGGTATGTGGAATAGTATTGTGACAGGTAGGTCACAGTAATGATTGGTGGATGTCATAATAACAACATAGTAGCATAAATACATAGGTAGGTAGGACATTTGCTGGAAGAGAAGTGTTAACACAAGCTGCAGTTTTTACATGTCAGACTGCGAGTGTCTAATCCATTCAAAAGAGAGAAAGAAATAGGGATTGGAAATATACAGTCATAGAATATTTCATCACTACCTCCATTTCGTAACCATGGCAACCATCCTGTATCTGTCAAATTTGACGTTGATTTACTTTTTCCTTGCAGGTTTGTCTCCGGTAGAAGTGTCATGGTGTAACGTAGGTTAGTATCCTAAACATATAGTGTCATCGGTGTAACTTAGGTCAGTATCCTAAACATATAGTGTCATCGGTGTAACGTAGGTCAGTATCCTAAACATAGTGTCATCAGTGTAACGTAGGTCAGTATCCTAAACATATAGTGTCATTGTGGCACAGAGACAGCGCTAGTCACTTTCCTTTATGTATGTAGGAATATGTACATCAGGGGTCAGGGGTCAGTGGTCTGGTGGTATGCCGTGATGATCCTTTCATCTATTGTTTACATCCATCCAAGGAGTTGAGACAGCAACAGGTTGTACATTGTGTTGTGTACACCAATAAGACCATGTGTTCAGTAAATCTATATCCACTCTCACACTGGGAATGATAAATACACGGTAGATACAAACTCCTGTGGATTGGTCCTGTAAGTATTGGTCTTGTAGGTATTGGTCCTGTTGTCACATATCTTGTAGGTACTTGTCACTAATGTCAGAACATATGGTAAAGTTTGACCTCTGTCACAAACTCATCAGCAGCAGGTACACGTGGACTACCTGTGGTAGTATTAACTTCAGGTAATTTACATACGATGTGAGGACACACAGCTTTACATCATCCAGTGGGTCAGTGAACCACGACCAAACTGTTCCTTGCCGAGTCAGTGAACCAAGACCAAACTGTTCCTTGCCGAGTCAGTGAACTACGACCAAATGTTCTTCACCATAGTCGTGGTGAATGTAACACAAGACAGGCAGGTCCTCTACTACACAACAACTCACACTCTGTTGTCACATGCCTCGTATTATAGATACACACGACCCCCATTCACACCTTACTGGCAAACGGCTTCATTGCCTGTCAAATCTCCATTGAAATCCAAATCCCAGAAATATTTCTGATATGTGATGGAATCTGGTAGCGTGATGTGACCATGGATTTGATTTCAAGTCTTCAGGCTTGTTCGTAGTTGTCTCAGTAGAGGAAGGAAGTGACTATTTGTGTACTCAAGTCTATTGATGACAGATCTGGCAATCCCTGGGGCTTTCTAACACTTCAACTGTTCATGGTTTATGTAATCTCCACTGACTGAACTGATCTCTAATGCATGGCTGACAGTGTTACCCACATGTAGGGAGACAGTTGCTCCAGACCGGGGGATACACGTGACCTAACACACATACTGTGAGATAGCGCTCAGCAGAAGTAGGCTGCCTAACATGAATTGAATTGAACTTTCGTTATCTGCAATCTAGGACATGCATTTGAATTATACATGTGAATACATCTGTGAATACATCTGTGAATACATCTGTAACAATGAGACCACCATACAATGACAACTAGTTTTCAACCTGACTTACACAAACAATCTCTTTCAAAGGTACACACAATGTATACGACATTGCAGGGTTGCATATTCAATGAGAACATAATGTCTAATATCAAAATCATGACAAATATAGAGATTGTTTGTATCACTTGATTATATTGAAGATATATCCACCTAACATTAGTTATTGTTACTGACAAGCCCAAATTTAATATTTTTCTAAAACCTACTGAAAAGACATGTCTGATTTAGCCCATTATACATACAATCTTGTGGCACATCTGTAAGTACCACTATCGCATACTGGGTATGTCAAGTCTTATAATGAGTTATTGACAAAGATTAAATTGTGATGGTATTAATATACACAAGTCTCTGAAATTATTAAACTTTCTTGAGTACAATTTCTTGCACAACTCAAAGTTTTCTTCACAAATGTGTATATTGAGTTTGAGCAGTAAATCATACTCAAAACGTTTTGTAATCTCAGGGCCAGATTCCAGAGTTGTCTCTTCTGTCATGCCAGCTGTTACCATGGTTACAGTGCATCTGATCCAGATAGCTATATCATCTGCCACACCATCAATAAACACAATTAAACTTCTTAGAAATGGACACAGTATTTGAACAATGTTATGACATAATCTACTATATACTGTATCATAATTAGTTGCTTAAAGCTGGCAAGGCTTACAGAAGTGTTTGCCCTGGAGTCGCCCATTGACCCACAGGTCACGCCAGGACTTGTCCAGTGGCTACAATAACATACGCCAGGTATATTCACCTTAGAAACTTTCCGTAATTTTGCACCAGAGCAGGAAGTGCAATGAATGAATCTTTGTGTTCAAATCTGCACACATATACTAGTAACCAGATATATTTGGGGTGTACTAGTTGAAACATGACTTCCATGTGTGTCTATATATACATGGTGATGACATGTACAGTGTGTACCTGGGTGGAGAGATATGTCACTGCCTGGAACATTACAGCCTTGAGGTGTACAGTAATGTGAGGTGTACAGTAATGTGAGGTGTACAGTAATGTGAGGTGTACAGTAATGTGAGGTGTACAGTACACATGGTACATGTAATGTTAGATGCTAATCTACTGGTATGTGCTATACAGGGTGTAAAACATATGCAGGAACATTTGCTGATCATATCAATGTTGTTATCTTTTCATCATATTTCTATTTCTAAACTTGTATTATAGAACATATCATATTGACGGCGTAAATTATTTGTAAATTTCCCAAGCAGGGTATATGATTTTTTTTATAAGGCATGTCAACAGAAGAAACTTACATGAAAGGTATGCTAAATTTGATTGTACATCGTCCTTACATTATTGCTTCACTTTTATTTTACAATGATTGTTGGTGAAATATCTTATGTGAAATAATAATTTAGCCTAACTACATTGTCCATTCAATAAGTGGCCCTAGAGAGTGATCAAATATAGAATGGATGGAAATAGAACATGGGAAGGTTAATTGTTACAACATGCCGATAAACAGACAACACGTTGTTAGCTACATGCAGACTGTACATATGCTGGTCAGAATACAGTTGTCACATTGTGTAAGAGTACAGTACTGTACAGATGCTGGTCAGAATACAGTCACATTGTGTTATAGAGTACAGTACTGTACAGTACTAGAAATATCTGAAATACCGTTGTAACCGGGTAACCAGACAGAACCAGGAAGTTGACTTCAATCAAAAATATTTAATTGAATTGGTCAATAGCTTTCTTGACAATATCAATGTTAACATATTTGTGCCAGATCACACCGACAGAAAGAATACTACCAATACTAATACTGTTTAGCAATATCTCATCTAATACTTTCTTACAATACTTCATTTTCAAAATGTTAGTCAAAACAACAATTGAACTAAGGAAGAGGACTAAACATTGGAAAGTTAATAAACTGAACAGCTAACTGAATTGTTTTAGTTAAATGATAACACCAAAACTCTATCTACTGATCAAAGTACTGTGTAACTTGCTCTGTATTGAATATAGACTTTATTTATTATTTTTCAAATTGAATCAGTTTGTGTTGTCCTTAAAAACGTTACACAGACTTTGTCTATATAACCTGTGCCGACATCAGTTTGATTAATGGCTACCTTCTAGATTGCCATCATCATCTTCCTCTAAACCTTCATCAACAAACTTGATGTCTTCTGGAAATCAAGCATTATAGACATAGAACAGAAACTCCTAGTTAAACTATCCCTCTACTAGTTAAACTATCCATCTACTAGTTAAACTATCCATCTACTAGTTAAACTATCCATCTACTGTTTTACATAACTCTACACTGTGCTACACTAGCTAAAGTAATCTCCTAATTAACATGATTAACTAAACCTATACACCACTAGGTAAACTATCCTCCACAGCTAAACTATTTGTTTACTAATAACATTATCACTTTACTAGTTAAAATATCCTTCTTCTACTATTAGTACATTGTACTAGTAAAACTATCCCTCCTCTAGATAATCTACACTGTATACAGCCACATGTTAAACTACACCCTCAATAGTTAAAATATCCATCCATTAGTTAAATTATTCCTCCAATAGTTAAACTATTCCACTAGTTTAAATGCCTCTTCACTAGTTAAACTATCTCACCACTAGTTAAACTATACCCTCACTTGTTAAACTATTACTAGCCACCTTACCAATCATTTCTTCAATTATCAGTCTACCAATTCACCTATCCCATTACCAGTTAGTACTAGTTAATTGCAGACAAATGCCTCTTTCCATTCATCTTGCAAGCAAATGATACTCTAGTTCTGAACAGTGAAACAATTTTACCAAACTCAGATCCAATTTCTTCCAAATTGTGGTTGCCATGGCAGCGGTTTCATGTTATTAGCCCCCATGCCAGATTACAGGAATGCATGTTTTCTCACAGGTGCAGAGCACTGTGCGTGCTATGACACTCTTTGAAATTCTAGCCTTCATCATGCATTTTACATCTGGATGTAATAATCATATATCAGTCCTTTGGCAATATGCATCACTTGATTAAAATATAATAAGAAGAACATGTACACATTTGAAAATCTAACTTGACGATGATGATGATGATACAGATGATGAAAATTATCATCATCATCATCAATATTCCTTTATTTATTTTTCTCTATAGAAACTACGCTTAGACTGTATATGGAATGTTTCTTACCTAAGTCAGACTTAGGACGGGGTCGTTTGCGTATATGAGGCGCGCCTCTCCTGTGCATGACCTCAGACTCCTTGACCTGCTCCAGGAGGTCGGCCCAGCGGACTGTTATGTCAGACTTGGGTCGCTCCTGCTTCGGAGATGGCGTCTTTCTGAGTTTGACTCCGACTATAGGGGGCACTGTGGCATCGGGCGATACCTGCTAGAATAAAAACAAATAGAAAACGGGTTAATAATGCTGTAGAAAAGATGGAACATTCGGCCAAACACGAGAAATGAGTCTAATATGATGACCTCAATAAGGTCAGATCTTCAGTGGGTGACGGCTGTGATTCACTCAATACTGGACGCCATTGCTGAATGATCATCACTAATTGAATATAACTACATGTATTATATTACTGTAAATTGACTAGGTGAGACATTTTTCCAAATTGTTACCATCTTCAAGTAAATTGTAAAGATTTGGTTTGAGTGACAAGAAAGAGTGAGAGTGAGTGAGAGAGTGAGTGGGTGAGAGGTAAGATACAAGAAAGACACATTTCTTGGTTCTAGAATGATTGTAACACAACACAAGTACAGTCAGGTGTGTTGCTGCCTATTAGCAGATACACAGACGCTTCCACATCAATTTCCTAGTTAACATTATTTTTAAATAATACATAAGCATATAGTGCAGTTACAGTACTTTAAAATACCCTTAGCTATTCGCCTGATATGTACCATACATGAAGAGCCAGTTGTGACTTCAGTAGTGCTACTATTGCTTTGTGGAACTGCACCCTGGCACTAACCTCGCACAACTAGACACACAGACATGCATCTGATAAGCTTCTGCTACATATCTTACAGCAACATTACACGGGTTCTACACCAGCAACACAGCATTGTGACACCCACCACCATGTTGCCAGGTCTCTGTCATATTTATATAATATCTGCAATGTCCAAATGTTTAAAACATACTACATGTGGTTATCATGTCCACAAAATGATAAGAAAATTCATAATATTAATATTCATAACGTTCTATATAATTCATCATAATAGTAAAGTGTTACATCTATATCTATACTATTCATTCTTCATATTTAATTCCAAATGACGAGCAACATTATACTGCTTTACCATTAAAGATTCCTGCAGCGACGTTAAACTCCATCATCACTCAATCACTGATTTACCACAATATTAGAAAAATATCTGTTTACAATAATATTTTTCAGGTAACTTGTCACACATGAGCGATAGTAATGTGCTCAGTCATGCTTTAAATTTCACTTATGGATGACATTTCATTGATGTCATCAATTTCTCAGCGATTGGCAGCTGTCAACCTGGAGTATGGCTGTGACTGATGAGCCACGAAGCCGGATCTACATGCTGCTGGTGTGTCGGCCACTTACAATAAAGCAGGTCTCAAATAAACCAGCAATCACGTCCACACATTGTGAAATAAGGAAGAGTTATAACTGGTCATTGCTAGTCACAGGAACAGCTAGTACGTTCTAAAACTTAATAAATGCCAACTGATAACTTGGGAAACTATGAACAATCTTATTGAGACGGAAATACATGAATTATCAGTGAATTAATCCAAACTGTAATACTTTAGAAAGAAATATCTGAAAATTAATCTCAGTGAAGCTTGAATTAAGGATAATTATGACTCAATCAAGATTAATTGTGTATTTCCATAGTCAAGTACATATTAATTGTGTATTTCCATAGTCAAGTACATATTATAATCTGGATCAAGATATTGATCAAACAAGAGCCTTGATATGAATCAGTTAAATTACTACTGAGTTCCTCTATTAGTTCAACTAGACATCGATAACACCATAATAGGATAACAATAACAGGATAACAAGTTAGCAACAGGCGGGCGGATACACTTAATGCTATTATTTGCTTTAACAATGGTGGAAATTGTTGCTGTATTAAAGGATCAATAGCATTCCTGATCCTGCCCGAGTAATTAAGGACGTCTCAGACTGGCAACTGACTGGCAACTGATGGCTGCCAGGGGCAATATTCAGGCTTCACCATTGCCAATTCTTGCAAATTATTTATGATCAGTGCATTTGTATACATGTGAGTGCTGCAACTTAAATTAGAAACTTAATATGTGACTTGGTATTAAAATTATTTGTATTTGTATTTTTTTTTGTAAATAAAAGTATGGACATGTTTCTGTGTTAAAAGGGATAAATTAGCAGCATGCATTGTTGCCTCACCTTAAGAGATTCACAACTGGATAGAGTGGCCACATCGTGCTGTATTCCACTGTCGTTGCTGTTACTGGAAGTTATCTCCCCTCGCACGAGTTTCCCTGACAACTTGTCGAACTCCTGAGGTGACATATGATCTCGTGGATTTAGTCTGTTGTGCGGAGATGACAAGATGGCGGAGTCGGATTCCGCTGCGGATGGAGAGGCTGATCGCGGAGTCAACGTGGTATCTTCATAACTCAGGTCCAAGTCACAAGCACTGTACTCACCGGAACTTCGATCTGTCATAGAGGTCTGTTTCATTGAGCTGGCCGAGGTCTGTCTACGTCTCGGTGGAACGGCTGGGCGTGCTAGACAAACCCTGGGGCACGTGCTGATTGATTGGTGGGGCGGAGCCAGGAATCCTCTGCGCGAGTCATCAGGATCATCCTGTGGACATGGCTGCGGGTCAGGCAGTCGGATCTGTATCTGAGGGTCGGTGTGAACTCTGTGGACACGCTTTGACACAAATGGTGAATTGGGCAGAGAACTGACAGCACCAATGTCCTCATCCTTCATGAACGTAGCGATCGGAGGACCGTCCAATTCATCAGAATTTCTTCGCGTTTTCCTCTTGAAGAGACTCCTCAGCGACATCCGTCTGACAACAGATGTGTCCTTCCTCACAGGAACATCGTCCTCAGGTGCTTTCACTTTCTCAGAGAAAGATTTACGTTTAGACAACATCCTTTGAAAGAAGTTGGGAGATTTTGATCGAGATCTTTCACTTTTATTGTCTTGGACTGACAGCCGTCTGCGCCCTGTCCTGGAATCTGATAAGTATTCCTGGTTCACACAGTTTGCTGACAAGCCGAATCCTGGCACATGACTTGGGTGATCGCGTTCTCCAAGATGTTCACACTTTGCCTGCAGGTACGCGTTACGTAACAGCTGGATTTCATCCACGGAAACAGGTCTGTTGCCATCGTTGTCGCGACCGGACCTCCGCGGTAATGTGGACGATGCTGGGAACAAGTTCAAACTGCTGCGACTAGAATGGGCCGAGGAATCACTGCTGAGAATACTGGAACTCCAGTCAAGAGACGTCTGACTGTAGAACACTTCACTGTCCACCAGATGCTGGTTCAGCAAGGACAGTAATTCCTCCCGAATGGCGAGATCGGACACGATGGATGCGGTATCCTCGCTGCTCCCACCGTCTGCTATGGAGTCAGTGCTGGTGTCAGTGCTCGTGGCTTGAATCCCACCATTTGTATCACTCTGTTCTCTCTCCTGCTCTTCACGCCTCCTCTCTGAAGGAGCATCTGGCTGCTCTGTGATGAAATGTCCATCAACGTACGTAATTTTAACATCACCGTACGACAACGTGCCACTGGGAAGACTGAGACTACGGCGAACCGAGCGCTTCCTGCGAGTCCGTCTGGGAGTTATCCCCCCTGGCTGGTCACACTGTCTGGGAGGACTGTCTGATAGCTGGTCACACTGTCTGACAGGACTGTCTGAGGCATTGGACACGTCCTTGCTCTCACTTGCCTCTGATGCATCGAAACCTTCCTCAAAACTTTCCTCAAGTTCAGAGATCTCTGCCAGGAGCTGAAACAAGAAGGAAAATGATAAAATCTCAACTCAGTCCTCCCACCACTCACTGAAACTGTACACCAGCATGCTACATAAACAATGAGGCAGGACTTGTCAATGTGCTGCTTAATGAGAAAACTGCACGTGAAAGAGCAAGGTTTTCATTAAGAACTTTTCTCATGGAGAAACAAAGCACTGGGCTCTCTGGGAGGTCTCCAGCTCACAAATACTGCTGTAATATACGTCTGTATACATCTGTATACTTCTGTAAGTGTTCCGACATGTACGCAGCCCAGTGCACCTGGGATCAATGATTCACAGGAACAGATTGAGAACATTTCTTCCAGCTGAGGACAGCCAGAGATGTCATGTACCCGTAGTTACAGACTGAACACATTTATGAACACACAGAGCACCAGGAGGACATCATACAGCTCATCTACTCTCCTGACAGTCAGACAGACCTTGATGCTGAGTCAATCCCCAACATCCTCTGTATCCCCCACCCACGACATAACCCCCTGACCCCCCACTCGCCACCCATCTCTGGTAATACACTGCTGCCAATCAGCATGATTATAGAACAAATATCCAGAGAGTAATACACGCTCAGAACATTACATGTGCATGTCTGTATGTTACAGAAGGTTCCCATTCAGTAACAATTTGCATTTTTCTAAGTTTCCGTGAGGTCCACAAATGTTCATTGATGTCCACAAATGTCCACGGATATCCATTAATTTCCACAAATAACCACTGATAATATCCATTTATATCCATTGATATCCCCGAATGTTCACCGTCGCCATTCAATTCAACATCCTTGCCAGTACTTATATTGTAAAAAAACAAGCCTGACAACTAGTAACACAATATGATACATATCATATCGTGTCATATCACTGTTAATCACACCAAAAGCATGTATTAGATCGAATGGCAATTCTAATAATAAGAGTTGGATAGTGACAAACCCTCTACAGAGACGAGTAGGATAGTGACAAACCCTCTACAGAGACCAGATGACACTGAGAGATCCATCTCTTATATGAAACTCATTAACACCAACACTGTGGATAAATAGATTACATAGTAGACGTAAAGTATGTGAACTGAGGACATACCTTTCTAGCGTGTCCAGTCACTCTCAGTGAACTACTTGTGCGCTCATGGTTGAGTAACATACAGCCGTTAGGCTAATACTAATCACTTAATTGTTTCCATACTAAATAGAACATGTCTCCATTGAAGTTACGCTATGAGAGATACTTGACAAATTCAGACTAAACATATTAGAAAGGAAACACCAAATTATTTTTACTTCTTTGACAATCTAGCAAACTTAATCAGTTGTTTACTAATTATTTGTAATGGTCTTACTGGCGGTAATTACTGAGGCGAATACAGCACGTATACTAGTATAGCTGATAAGTAGATGTAAGTAGGGTAACTGACCCAGGCTAGAAACACTAACTGTACGTCCGGATGGAGTGTTCCTTTGTTTGAGTCTGGAACTTACAAGTTTATAGGTCAAACTCTCATTCCATTATCGCTAGGTGGAAACAAAATATAATTGTAAGCAATGTTTCTTTAAGCTTGCTGTTATCTTAAATTCACAGTAACAACAATAGCATTACGGGCACTGTAATTATATAACTTTCTAGTCACGTGTAATTTCTGTCAATTACAATACTAATGATATATACGGTATTTACGTTGGTTTGTCGACACATTTTTTGAGGTGGGAAATCATAAGACCAAATAGTGGGAAAAGTTACATTGGGAATCATCCATCTCGTAGCTAAAGGGTGAGAACTCCATTTGGCTTAACATTACAAGACGTACACCAGAGTAAAATCTGACTGCTTCTGTTAACTTATAGTACATGTATTAATAGAAGTGTCTATTTATATGGAAATATATTGGAGTTGATTTACATCACATACTAATATTTGTATGCCATATTAGGTCAAACAGCTACCAGGTGTTGGACATGAGTATGCCATTGAGCTTCTAGTGGTTTACTGGAGACAATCCATGTTGGCTGTAACTGGTGCCAATGTGGCCTGCATTACGATACACATGATACACGTGTGTGGACCGTGTGTGGACCTAGAGTGGACCGAGAGTGGATAAGCTTGTATGTAGGGTCATAATGACAGTGTGGCAGCTATAGGTTTATTTATAGCTAAATCGGAGCATTACTACAACATCCATGCATATTCAATGACTGGTTCAGTAACACAAATGTCGGGGTTTATGACATTAAATCAAAATGGTCAGTCATCCGAAACCTTGAACAAACAAAATAAGACAGATCAGGAAGTGGATCTTTTGAAGTGATGATAACACTCATTCATATATACATGTACTTGTGAATACTTCGTAAATACGGTTCCTCACAGACAGTGATCAATGCGATAGAATATTGTAAACAGGCTAATAACAGATTGGAGTTATTGGAAAGTATTAACCAGTATAGAGACAGAGAAAGAAGAGGTAATTAGAATCATGGATATCGCATAATAAAGAGCTGTATTGAGAACTCCAGGGAACATTCAGATTCAGATTACACAGGCTGTCTATGTTATATGTAGTACTTATTTACACCAATAACAATGTCGACTTGTAATTAACTGACAGTTTGAATATTGTTGGTCATTCAGAAATGAGGTTTATGTTGTATATTTAGGATAGTAATAGGAAAGTGTTCATTTCATTGATATCACAAGAACATTAAATCACATACTGTAAGAGAATAACATGTTAGCGAGTATGAAACTTAATGAATTTAACGAGTTGCTCTTAGGCGTTAACATTTTATTTGCCAATATTTTTGTGTGTAGGTTTTTCAAATATTCCTGTCACTAATATTCAGTTTCTGTCAATAGTATCTATGTTACTGTTTCTGTCAATAGTATCTATGTTACTGTTTCTGTCAATAATATCTATTTTACTGTTTCTGTCAATAGTGTCTATTTTACTGTTTATGTCAATAGTATCTATGTTACTGTTTCTGTCAATAGTATCTATGTTACTGTTTCTGTCAATAGTATATATGTTACTGTTTCTGAGTGAGTGAATATGGAGTTTAACGTCGCTGCGGGAATCTTTCACCCATTTGCGACGATACTGTTTCTGTCATTAGTGTCTATGTTATTGTAGTGTTTGCTTCTGGTAGCCAAGGTTTCACTTCTTCAATTTACATAGACACTTTGCAATGAATTAAACATCTTCAAGCAACCGAAATCAATGTTAAACTCCCTCCAATCTCCCTGCACACCATAATTAACTTCCTCTCCCAGCCATCTATTTACAAATGTCGAAAATCAGTTTTTAAATTTCCCTTTTCCAAGTATACGGAACGAACATACATAATTTGCATAAGTAAGGGTGAGCATTATGAGCATGATGTGAGCAGGGAGAGCAGTAATGAGGGCTGCTCACTGGGCTCACTTGGGGCCATGCTGGCTGATAATATCTATATATAGAATACATGAAGTATCACTATAATGTGCTACAACTAATCCACCAATCCGTGACGATAACCACCACCCTTGTATCCAGTCTTACTCCAGTCTCACTCCAGTCTTACTCCAGTCTCAGTCCAGTCCATGTCCAGTCTCAGACAGGCCAGTAATAAGATGTTTCCTGGCTTCTGCCACACGATACTCGCATTAGAAATTCAAGTCTGATGCCGAGTTCACGTGGACTGGTAAAATTGCGTGATGGTTGTCTGGTAGACTTACTGCTGTAGACAAAGCAAGAAATGACCTGTCTATCAGTCTATAGGCTACATCGCTCAGAACCCATCACCGCCAACCATCAGCTGACTGTCATGACGACATCAAGAAACTGCAATGTAACGTCTCGTGTTCAAATGTCAAATTTCTTACCGACCAATCCTTGAGGAAATCGCGGATGGCTTCCCAGAAGTCTTCCCCCATATTCCACGCGTCACGGAGGAAATACACCTACATCCACAACCTGCATCCACATCTACATCCACAGCAGCAACATCCCCCGCCGCCAACCCCAGTCACTAGCACCACACACGTCTATTCTTAGTCGTAAATTGATTGTTTCGTGCGAACGATACGGAACTAAAAATTTAACAGCCAAGCATGAAGAAATGTCGTGGGAATTTCATAACTGTCGTGAATGAACCTAAATATTGAAGTTAAAAAAAAATGCAAATAATGAATCAATATTCTTTAATCATTCGCATTCTGCCAGCCGAAGTACACCGAGATCAATACGGAGGTTACTCTCCGCGGAGGTTCCTGCCGAACTGGGAGCACGTGGCCACAACTCGCGAGCAATTGCACCGTTAGGCAACATGCCAAATTCTCGTGATAATCAATTGAATTATAGGATGCATTTACCAATTTAAATGCTCATGTTGTGGCCCTGAGCTGGACAAGAGAGAATACCGCCTCCTCCCTGGACGTAATCAAGTTGAGTTGGCGCACAGCGTACATACGAGACTACTTAGTAGGAGAATTATCTCACAGAAATCAAAACTTAATGATCTAGTTATCTGTGTACTTTTATTGCAAGCTGATTTTCAGTCGAACCTTATGGATGTTGTCAAATCCATTGGATATAATCAGATTCATTAGATGCAGTCAGATTCATTGGATGCAGTCAGATCACATTAGATGTAGTGAGATCACATTAGATGTAGTCAGATTCATTGGATGCAGTCAGATCAGTTAGATAGTAAGATCAATCAGTTTCCACAACAACATATGAAGACATTTCATCTCATACACAAAATGCATGTTTTAAATGTTCAGTACCTAAATATACAACTTAGCTGCCAAATACCAAGTTATTATAGTTAATACAGAGGCATCATCAATGCTAAAAGATAATGAACAGTTTATAGCACAATCTTTTGAAATGCGAAAGAAATTATTAGAAAACAGCATTTTACTGCATTCTACATTTGTGTAGAAAAAAATGTCAAAGTTAACTCGAACATGGTCAAATGGATCAGAAATCATTAACATTTTGCTGACGGAATAAATAGCAAAGCCATCCAGAACTAGACTGATGTTGAAGGGAGATGACCGACTACTGACTAAATATTTGTACGAAGTCTGGGAGTATTGACCGCGACAATCTGGCTGAATGCTGGGGACGTTGAAGTCACTATTGATGCTCTAGTGCTCACTGACTTACGGCATGGTTTTAGGGGATTAGAGCCTACAGCAACATACCAGTAGTTAGATATGCTTGAGTCTCCACCAGTGATGGACATCAGTTAAAGTAAGTCAATGAAATTGTCAAACATTTTAAAAGTATATCCAAACGAACACACATAAAACACACATATAACTCTCACACAAAGCACACGTGCACACGTGCACACACACACACACACACACACACAGAGAAAGAGAGAGAGAGAGAGAGAGAGAGAGAGAGAGAGAGAGAGAGAGAGAGAGATAATAAGGATAGCCTTCGCTTTTTATACCTCCGTATACACACCGGTTTATTACCATTCATCATTCATTCTATTAACAATATAATATATCTAAATCACGCACGCACGCACGCATTCTCTCCCTTTCTCTCCCTCTCTCCCTCACTCTCTCTAGTCTCTCTCTCTCTCTCTGACACAGAGAGACAAGAGAGAGAGAGAGAGAGAGAGAGAGAGAGAGAGAGAGAGAGAGAATGAATATATATATATTTATATATATATATATATATACATTCTATATCTACTGTCGTATGGCTAACTACACACGGTAATCATACATGTTTAGGGCCTACACTATTTGTTTGACATGATCTTAATTAGTATCTTTCGTTTGATCTGAAATTTGTAATACAATCTGTTGGGAATGCTCGACTTAGACTACGACTTGATCTTAGAGGAAATGTGCTGCTTTAACGTTGTTCTTTTGTAGTATCTTCTGAACGGTTGTCGTTCTTTAACGTGCAGACACTAATAGATTGTGAAGATATTGAGACGAATTAAAATGGAATTACTCTAAATGTGGAACTAGTTCTGATAAACACAGGATATGTTTAGTGACACCCAGATAGATGGCGGATTGCTGACGATAAGCAGATCGCTGAGAGGAAGGATTGGTGCTGCATCAGCTTGGGCAAGACACTGGATGAACAGAGTGCTAAATCTGAAGCTT
Source organism: Lepetodrilus pustulosus (assembly GCA_032355345.1). NCBI lineage: Eukaryota > Metazoa > Mollusca > Gastropoda > Lepetellida > Lepetodrilidae > Lepetodrilus > Lepetodrilus pustulosus. The sequence continues at coordinate 22,184 of JAULBP010034389.1, forward strand.
TGGGCAAGACACCGGATGAACAGAGCGCTAAATCTGAAGCTTTGGGCAAGACACCGGATGAACAGAGCGCTAAATCTGAAGGACAAAAACAAGTTAATACTGCCGCCCTGTGATCCAGCAATGCTGGTTACTTGATAGTAGTGATTGATTGATGATACACAATCATCGTGCATCATCAACACAATCATCGTGCATCATCAACACAATCTGCTGCCAATCACTCCCTCTCTACATCACACTTATACTGAACCCTAGTAGAAACGCATCACCAGGGTAATGTGGTATAGGCCTATTTTCCTTTACACGCGATCATCAAATACAGTAGACACAAACTTTAGAACACCACTGACACAGATATACACACTGATGCGGTACACAATGAGAGACTAACTCTACTTCATGGTATATATACAGGCACCGGTACCGGCAGTAATGAATTGTATCGCTGTTCCTTGTCCACTTCATTTCATAAAAGCACAGCGAGCAGTTATTCTAATTATTTGCGTTATATAAATGTGATAGATATAATAATACTATAATGATAACGTGTACACTCATATTGCGCTAACTCCACGCTCAAAGCGCTACATTGTGATCGGGTCAATGTGTTCTCATTTTCCTTTAACCCTCTCCCTGCTGCAGGCAACCGGAGATGCCCTAAAGAGCTGTGTTTGTGCATAATCCAGCAGGGAGAGGGT
>JAULBP010034390.1:0-13466 GCA_032355345.1 Lepetodrilus pustulosus
CCCTGTACCACGGAGAAGAAGAAAAACATAAAAATAAATATATAATATAGGGAGATGAGAATGGGAATTTGTTTTATTAGATGATACAGCTGGTATCCGGGGCGCAACAGGTCATGTTTACGCAATCACCTCGGAGCCGTGAAATTCAATAAGATTATCTTCCCTGTATTTATGTAGGTATTCCTAGGATTGGAGCATCTACCGGTTGTCTCTTGAATGGCATTCAATGTGTTAACACTCTCCCTGCTGGGTGAATCAAATGTTTTTCTACATGTGGCAATTCTGGTTGCCATGTGGTTAAAATAATTGCAAGATAAGACAATTTCAATGACCATATTCAGTTACCACTCGAACAACCCTAAGGTAATGGAAATAGCCAATAGATCACCCCGTGCTTGACCCAGACAGGTCGGAGAGGTCTCTGGGTCAAGCATGAGGTATTCTATTGGCTAATGGCGTCGACCATAGGGTTGGTCGATTGATGAAACAAATGAAGAAAGTGAGTTATTGTCTCATGTCACAGTGGGGATCTTTTACCCATAGATCGACTTGGGAGAGGGAGCTGTATAGGAGAGATAAGACACACGATTTGAACGAGTACTGACTTGATTGAGGTGACGAGGCGCTTGATGGCGTCAGAGACACTCTTGGAGTGGTTGGAGTACAGCTGGTATGTTGGCGGGTCTCTCGGGTTGATGGCCAGCTGTTTAGCGGCTTGTAGCATGTGACATGCTCCATCGATCATGGCCTTTCCTGCCGATGTGATAGGCTCCTGGGCTTGTCGGGCCTGAAACCAAACACACAGATTTATAACGCAATGATAAAGTTAATGTGATAGTAATACTTGTAGTAAATTACAAGGAAAGGTGAGATAGACCCAAAATAAAAAAATAAATCCATTGAGGTTATTCTTTAAGATTGAGAAATCTTTCCTATATGGTAAATTTGGAGTATTTGTATGTAGATTATATTTACCTGGTGGCTGATCTTGGCGGGTTTACTGGCGAACTCCGGCGACGAGGCGAAGGTCGTCAGTTCCTCGACGGCGTTGATGAGCGGCCTGGAGGCTTCCGCACACCGCTGACGATTGTGTTCCGTGAAGTCACTGTCCAGAGCCTGTGACGGAACACGACAAGAGTCAGCAACATCTAACTTACACACACTTAAACTTGTGGACATTGGAAATAACAGTGAGTTATTGTTTTACAGTGCAGCAGGAATCTTTCACACATACCTGACAATTAGAAATACAATGTCCCCTTGACATAACACGGTTCAATACACAGCGGATTCGGATATAAGGCCCGGTCAGACGTGGATCCCAATTTTATTCTTGTTATTTACCTGTACTATCGTATAAGGCGGGTACGCCAAATTCAGTGTTATATCGAGGGGACACTGCAACACCTAAATACAATAGTCAATTAACCCTCTCCATGCTGTATGCAGCGAGCAATACCACAAAGAGCAGTGCCTCTGCCTAATCCAGCAGGTAGAGGGTTAAATAGAGATAGAAAACACAGAAAGAACGCGTAGTTGTTTTCATCTACATTTCATATTTAATGGAAATAGTTCAATCTTTCAATCACCGGGATTGGTCGTGTATCATTCAGTGAACAAAAGGTATTGAGACGACGACGAAGATGACGGTCAGTCTCTGATTGCGAGGGTGCGTACCTTGATGGCCTTGACCAGGGTGGCCGTACTGTTGGCCACATCCTTGGCGCTCTGCACGAAGTGTCTCTTGGCGACGGGGTTCGACGTCTTGGACGATGCCAGCCGACACGCGTTACACAATGCCGACGTATGCTTGGCTACGATAGTGGCAGCGGAGAGGACCTGTGGACACACGAACACATACATAACTTACGTCACATGACAGACAACAGCCAATCAGAAAACAGAACCTTCAAGTCATCTCCACAATATTATTTCCATGATAACAACTTATTAAAAGAATGACGAGGAAAGGTTGTGAATATTGTCATCTAGTTTTAAAATAAATACAATGGTTGAGACTTTTCCACAACTGATTACAGACAATTTTACAAAAAAAATCTTATTAAATTTAGAAAACAGCAAAATGAGAAGTTCACAAAGTATTACAAAATGTGGTTTAATGTTGAGATTTGCATATACATGGGGATAAAAATGGGTTTTACAAATGTGCACAAAAGAACACGTGTCCACTGTCATAAACTAAAAACAAAACCAAAATAAGAAAAAACAAATAATTATCGCCAGTGAATGATTTTGTGTATTAAGACCAGGCTGATTAAGACTGACTAAATTTAAAGTTTGTGTCTGGTTGGGAAACGCCGGCCACTTCTGTTCACTTTGACCAATTAAGTCCACTTGTCACTTTGACAATGTGGAAAACCTTACAAAGTCTGCCCAGACAAAATAAACTTGAGTAATAACAGATTTATTAGCTTTGAAAAAAAAACCTGTGTTTGTATTTGTTCACCATAAATATAGAAGATTTTGTTCGTTCAATTAACAAGATAGTACAGTTTCCAAATATGTTTTTCGCATACTGCTGGTATGATGTGAGATGACATAGATTGGTTCAAAACCATTTTTATAATAATGAATAAAATTTAAAGATTTGTGTTTTTAACTAACAGTGCAAAATGTAATTTAAGCTTGGTGTGAAGATTGGAAAGAAAGAAAACCATATCTAGAGTCCCATCCCGCCGAATGCCAAAGAAGTGAGTGAACTATAGTTTTACGTCACAGTGGGAATATTTCACCCATACGCTACGATGTGCCAGAGAATAGAACGCGTGTTGAAGGACTTAAGCATCACTGAGATACGTCAGAAGGCAACAGTACGTACACCGGCATCAAACTGAGGCTACGCAATCGACAATGAGGAAACAAGACAGAAAGCTAAAATACACACATCTGTACAATGATAAAGATGAAACTGAAATACCTTTGCAGAGAAACCAATGTGTGAAGCAGTTGACTGAACAAACATCAATACTTGGCTGAAGCGGTTACTATACCGACTATTCCGTCTATATGTGGGAGTGGTATGGGAGTGGGTGGGGAGTGTGTATGGGTGGGTGACATGCATGTGGGGTCGGGTAGGGTGGTATTGAGTGGGGCAGGTAAACATGTATGATAGTAGTTAAAAATATATATATTTTACTTTTAATAATCCTTTGTAAATTATTTCATATGATCAAATGAAAATACTTTTGTCGTTTTAATTGGTTGATAATGAAATCAACTAATATGCATTTCACTGTTTTTTATATATATATATATATATATATATATATATCGATATCCAGTGTTTTGAGTGTGAAAAACGTAACAGAATAGTCTTTAATCAGGTAGCTGTCTGACGATAGAAGCAGAGTAAAATCATGACACAGGGATCCCAGCTTCCCAGGACGAGATGAAAGCGAGTGACGACTGTAGATGATACTACCTGTTGTCGAGATGGCAGCACAGAGACTGACTGGAGAAAGGGGAGCATTCTATGTTATATAGACAGGGCCAGCAGACCTCTACTTTCCTATAGATGTGCATACAATGTTGAATTAAGACCACCATGATGAATAATTCCAAATATCGATTGACAAATTATTTTGAGGGGGAATAAGCCTTAAATTATAGACTCTGGACTCAGTGGTATGCAAACGAGATAATAATTTCAAGGGTTTAGTGGATTTCACTTTCCTGTAGATCAGAGTAAAGTTTTCGACAAGACAAAAATGTTGATACATGTGCCAAAAGAAATTATTTTAAATATAAGTGTGATAGTATGCCTAATGTTTGGTTTGATCTGTTGTGTATTTGTTCTGTTAATATATATAATTAATGATATCTATTACTTGCTGTAAACACTAGTACATAATTAGTGTTGTGCACTAAATACCCGTGTTGCCAATGTAACACGGAATATACCTATGGATATAATAACTAAATTGTTACAGTAACCAATAAAAAAGTTGTGTTATTGTTAGTCATATTACAAACGAGTTATTCACAATTGTATAGACGTGTAAATCAACCATATTCCCTAGCAGCAAACATTTGTTTTAAAATAATTTTGACATTTAATCAATTTAATGCTGAACGTTACTGTGGGAATATTTCACCCATCATTTTATGTAACAGAGGGTAGATACTATGGTAATTATAATACTAATACCAAGTCCATTTGTATCAGATTTTCAAATGCCATACAGAGCATGCTCTGGAAACAGAACTAGCCTACAGAACTGCTGAGAACGTACAGAACATACTGCACTATAGTACACGATGGTATGATTAGCTATATTTAGTTGAATTCTAAAATGATTATGGTATATGACGTACCGGTAATGATTAATGGATAACATACAAGCTTAGAACGCTAATTAAGTGCACTACAATGCCAGGAATATACTGAATACAAGAAACTAAGATATATGTAAATATGCATGGGTTGGTACTAAATCAACAACGGCACAACTTGTGGTTATTTTATAATGAAACACAAATGGGGAAAAACACATACATACATATACATGTATATAAACAGACAGGACATGTGAATGGCTAAATATACGACAACGGCTTAAATAAAAAGTAAGACTTCAAGTTGTATGTAAATACATCTCAATTCAAGTAAATGCCACGTTAAACAAACGGCCACCATTAAACGTCAAGGCTGATCCTGTAAAACTCCAAACTCGGAAAACAGTCGCCAACCTTTCTTGTGACTTCACCAGGTTTTAGACTACATGAACAGCTATGGGCACATGCTAAGTTTTAATGTCTCAACTACATTCACGTCTAGTAAGTGCAGTAGTCTAGCATCGGATCAGCCACGGTAAACATGCACACGGAACTGACTAAACAGAACGTAACAGAACGTGGTGGCAGAACGGAGAGAAGCGAGACCGACGAGGTTCTGGTGCACGAGTAGCCAAGCGTTGGCTTACCATGGATCGAACCATCCACGAGTCGTAGTACTTCACAAAACAGAAGGTTATCAGGGTTACTGGTGGTATACAAGCATACTGCAGCCTCCAATCATTGGTCCACAGCGTTCAATGAAGCGGAGCCATCTTGTAGATAATCAAAATCCTCACAAAACAATTAATTACATTAAATTGCGTAGAATTTTCGCTATGAACCAAAGTTTTTTTGTTTTTTTTTAAAATTACATGTAAATAAAATCAAAACAAAATAAGATTACAAAATTTATTTTTTTTAATAGATTTTGTGAGTAATTTCACTAGAAACCAATATTGGTCATTATGAAAGTAATATTCAAATATTGGACGGAATTAATTGCACTCCATTTGCTTCATTTGAAATTCTGCTTGGACCAATGGGAACACATATTACTGAGGTTATGTAATAATGATGGATAAACACTGGTGTCAGTATAGTCTAGTATCACATACCTGCGCTTGCACATTCACCTAGGTCAAATGTCAAAGTTGAAAAGTTCACACCATGCACAAATTCAAACATTCCTATTTAAATCTTAGCGACTACTGTACGTGACGTCGTAGACCAAACTACACTATATTCCAATTTATTTTCGTCTTGTTATATTACTCTTAAGGCTTGACAACCCTTATCAGTTAATGGCAGCACAACTACAACACCAACGAACAAAGGGTGATAACTGGTCTACGACACTATAGAAATGACTGTCGGAAAGTAGCGTCTGTGAACATTGATACTAGGTCCACCGAGCTGGTTTGAACTCAGAACATTTGGCTACGATATCAGACGATCTACCACTGTGCTACCACTTAACCCCTGAACTATCCTATAGTGGAATAAACCATATACCAATAACAAATAAAATCTTTGATATTCAAAATAATGGAAATTCTGATTAATCAATGATCTTCATAAGCATTTGTTAGGATCAGTTATCAACATTACTCGTTAGTAATCAATGGCAAGATGAAATCAATGGTAAGATGTCAGAAGAAAGGCCAAAATGTTGTAATATTCTGACAGTATTATAAGGTTGTTGCTACCTTACGATGACCTAGAATGAGTGCTATTTCAGGCAATCTTACAGCCATGCATGGTGAGCATGTTATATCAGTACAAACATTCCATCTGTTCATCTAGACCTGCATTAGTAGTGAATGTTGATGAGATAAACATGCATGTTAATATACGAAATCTTCTAGAATGTCAAGACATCAACCATGACAAACTAACACCAAAGTAATGCTTTCTACAGGAAGTACATCTTGCAAAATATTAGTTAAGTTCAAATATTATTCAGTGAATAAACTTTGAAAATGAGATGACACAATTAAATCATAATTGAAACATTGATACTGGCTCATGACCTACATGTTGATTGTCAACCTTGAATAAAGAATTTGACTAGACGTATGCCTTGTATGATTGTCCAGCAGATACACTGCCTCATGCAAACTGGATAGAACCCACCCATACTGAAGCCATCAATACGGATACGTCTCTCTTCCCCTCATACAGAACGTGAAACAATATTCCTGTGGGTTGCCTAACATCAATGTACAGTCAAACCCTGTTATACTGGACACTTCCATTGTTTTACCCTTATAACCGAGTGCGACTGTACCCAGAGCCTACAATCAACACCTCCCCAGTGTACAATCCTGACTACCGCCTTACTAGTCTCCTACACCATGCATCAGCACCAACACCCCAGTGCAGACTCGTACATCGGCGACATACCCACACACACCCATATGGACACCCACCTGTTGCTGGGAGCTGGCTGGGTTGGTCAGGTTCTGGCAGGCCATCTGGATCGCCTGGTTAGCGCGGGCAAACTGGGACTGGTCCACCACACCGGGTCGGCCGGGCTCGGAGGCTGGGTCGGCTATGCCCACCAGGTACGCAGCCTGAAGACCAAGCCGCTATGTTAGCATTGTGTTACTTGTATAGTGTGAAATATAGACTAAATGTAATAATGTATTACTTTTATTAACTTAAGTACTATGTATACGCAAGTTTATTGTTTATTCATTCATTCATTCATTCTAACATTTATTAATTTATGTATTGCTTTTTGTTTTTGTGGGAATATCTGACCCATACACAACAACGATACTTTAATAAAGTGGCTGCTAACTTCATATGCAATTTCCTACATATTTATTTACTTATCATCCAATGTGCAACTACACCATTTATCAAACTGATGAAGTCGCAGAATCACCAAATTAGTACAGTGTCCCCTCCATATAACGCTGAATTTGGGGTCCATGACATATAGTACGATAGTACAGGTAAACAAAAAAAATAAATGGGATCCACATCTGACCCAGCCTTATATCCGAATCAGCTGTGTATCGAACTGTGTTATATCGAGGGGACACTGTACTTCTTTGACTATTAACTGTTTCATTGTCAATGCTCTTCAAAACGCTTGCCATCATATATATCCCAGAAATATTAAGACAATAACTTTTTTAATTATTAACTCATTTCATTTTCCATGTTCTTCAAAGCGCTTGTCACCGTACACACCTGAGCCGAAGCCTCCGTCAGTCCGCAGACAGAGTTGGAGAAGTTCCTGACCGAGTCGCAGAATTCGTCGATTCCTCCTTTCTTGGCGTACACCGAGATTCCGGTCATGGCGTCTCCCAAACTCTGAAACCACAATGGACAGTTTGTAAACTCCACTCTCTCAGTCAAGGTTCCTGTTCCACATAACTGTCACAGTGCTATGAGAGTCGTAACTATTCTTCTAACGTTTACGAGTTACATCTCTCGTAGAGCTATAATAGATTTATGAAATGGGACCCGGTACATGTAGCATTCTTAGGTACTTTCTTGATACAGGTTTCTATATTGAGCACAGAGGAAATTCCCTACATGGTTAATTTCTACACGATATTAAGGACAAAAAAAAATACCTTGTGGGAGGATATCTGTAGCAAAAGATTTAACAAGTTTCTGATATACGTTGTCCATGCATATAGACTAACAGACAGTGTGGTTATATAGTGTTATTACAGCAGTTATTCACAGTTGGATATTATTGGTTACACAATAAATAAACATTGGCACTTGGTGAACAAAAAATCTTACTGATATAAATTATGATTCCATCTGGTGGACATAGATATTTGTGATGTTAGTTCTATACTAGCACCATTAGGCCAGATACAAGCAATGAGTTTACTCTTTAGGCTTAGCCTACAAGAATTCATGTCGGGTTCATTTGCTTTCTTTTCAAGTTCTTTTAGTATACTATTAGGCACTGTGGAACAGCCACAGAACATCATGCAAGCACACAACTAAGCAATCTAAGTACTTGACAGTTTCCTTAGTAAAAGATTTGTAGTTAACACCACCCCTCTACAGTATAACAGACAACTGAGGTCACGTGATTGTGACAAGGGAGACAAGTCTGCAGCAATTACTTTTGCACATCACTACTGCCTGAATGTTCAACTGTTCTCCATGATGGAAGTAAAGCCCTATTGATAAACAATGATCTGGGGCGTTGTGTGACGCTCTTGTAGAGCTACAATAGTAAGTCCAATATTGTAGTCTTCTACAATTGGAATGAATTAATTAATTAGTGCTTATATCGCCCATAGGTGACGATTCTACAATTGGAATTAGGTTGCAAAAGAAACCTTGTATACTATTGGAATAAGACAGCAAAGGCTTACTTATAACCAATGATCTGGTCCACATATGTTATCCAAGATCTTCCCTCCAACACATATATTTGTCAAGTCAAACAGAATCATATCAGTAAATGAACTTTGTGAACATAAACATCGACTTCCACATACACGACATTGATTGAGTGAAAGCGATTACGGAGTTTAACATCACTGCGGGAATCTTTCACCCATTTGCGACGAGACATTGCTAGAACAACATCTAACAGACATCATGCTTACACAACATACGTACTAACTTACAAGTAATCTGACAACACTGTACAACATGCAGTACTGCTTGTATAGAAAACAACAAGAAATGAGACAGACAAAATAAAAATAAATTCCTAATCATTTTAGATAAGGTCAATTGTCTTGTGGAACACTGAAGGCATCTTGTAGTATGATGGTCACAGTTTTAGTGGCAACATTGATGTACATCCAATACACCCAAAGATGTTTGCAATTTGTGTTAGTCTAGAGTTAGTAACCAAAGCAAGAATTTCAGCAAGTATTTTAAATGCATGTCACTATAAGAATTAGTAGAATGCTATGGCTACGTCTTGGATCAAAATGACCAAAGCTTAGATCTAAATATCAAAATATTTGACCAAACAATACTGAACATAATTTAGATTGACAAGTTATCCAGTAAGATGACAAGTTATTTGCCAAGTCCTGTATCACCATGGCAGCAAATATTGAGAGCACCAATATCAGTATTAGAAATTCAGAAAATAATAAAGGGTCCTTCGTAGGCCCAATGTTAATGGTTGTCAAATCCATAATTTGCAGGGGGTCCCATAGATATGTTAACATTGTAGATGTTCAAATGACCCCCAGGAACCCATCTAATTCGAACACTGAATATCACCTACTTACAATGATAATGTAGAGCCAGTACAAGTATAAATCATGATCAATATATAAAGAATACTATACACCCGTGCAAAATAAACTGTTGTACGAGAGAAAATTGCAAGTGCGGCACTGAAGAAAGGCTGTCCTACCTCCACGCCTTTTCCAGACATCTGGCGAGTTAATTAAAAGTTATAATGTCCATGACTTTCATTCTTCAGTAGCAACCACAATTTGGTACTAAATTTTATCATTATGGTACAGTCGAGTAATAGCAATGGGAATGTTATCTGGCAGGAAATTAGCTCCAATGTTTGATTACACACCCATACATGTGCTAGCACACAATTGCAGATTTCACAGTGTTCATTAGTTTAATGACATCACATTCATTATACAAGACTCACATCAACGACCTGCTATGAAAATATCCTGCTGAGATCTTTCTACGAGATCTTGTTTTGAGAAGATCTTGTTGAGAAGATCTTGCTGAGAACATCATTCTACGAGAAAACATTCTCACCTTGGACTTCTCCATGACTCCATCAAGGCACTCGAAGTAGGGCATGTCACTGACGGGCTCGTTGGGGTTTTCTAGGAGATACTGCATCATCTGGATCTGTCGGAGCGCGTTGTCGCACTCCTTCTGTCCGGGCGCCGACACTGTGCAGATGTTGATCAGGTGGTTGATGCTCTCCGTGACCGCCCTGAACACGACGTTCATGTGTTACCATAGTAGATGTGCATTTAGTAGAACACAAATATACACCTTTTCACTCAAGAAACAGCTGGCTCCGAGATTACGAAACCATTTGAGTACAAGCTCAAACTAAAATTTTATATAGAGATTTGTGAACCAAATAGCTTTGACTTGACCATGAAATTGTACTCGATGGTTTCATAATCTCAGGGTCTGGCCCCGAGATAATGAAAAAATTTTGAGTACGATTTCATGCTCATGCTACATTTTGTATAGAGATTTGTGAACCAAAGAGCTTTGATTTGACCATGAAATTGTACTCGATGGTTTCATGATCCCAGGGCCCAATGATTTACTTATGGAATTGTTGTTTTATGTAACTGCGGGAATATTTCAACGATATGCGATGACAAAAGCTGATGAAGCATTATTATTATCAACTTTCTTTGTTGAAATCATTTGAAGAAAGAAACAGAGGAACCCCGTTTATCCGGACTTTGGATAACCGGTTCCCTCACTATCCGCATGGTTTTTACTGGAAACCATATATAAAAAATTCAGTTATTCGCACAATTTAACTGGGAAGGTAACCGTCTGGATAAACGTGGGTCGACTGTACATCTATTTTAACTTTCTACTTGCTTCTAGTGCTTATTATCGATTCATCCAAGAACCCGGTCATGTTCCAAGGAAAAATCGCATCGCTAGGAGAGTCGTACACCAATACATGGCGAGTTACAACAATTTGTTTATTAAAAAGAAAATAATAATTTGTTCAACTCTTGTAGTGGTACGATCTTTGGAAGAAGACCCATGTCTAAGTGCCGAGATCTACTACTGTGACCGGCCTCACCTGGCAGCCTGGGCGAGGAGGTTCTTGGCATTAGGAGCGTTAGGATCGGCCGACACAGACTTGGCCGCCAGCAGCAGCTTGCTGGATACCATGGACACGCTCTTCAGTCCGCCCACGATCTGGTTCTGTGTCTCCACGTCCTTCGACAGTCCGGCCATGGTCAGTCCCGTGTCCACGAAGTCCTGGTACGAGTGTCCGTACTGGTTGGAGGACTGCGCCAGCTGCTGGGGGGTACCGCGCGAGGAGGAGACAATGTTGCTGGCCGCCTGGTTCAGTCCTACCGCTACCGTGTTCATGTCCACCTGCACCTCCTGGTATGACTTGGACGTTGACGGGAACTGGAACAGTCGGGCGTGTACGTGAGGCTAGGGATGTTGTGCTCAGATAATCAGTGTGTGAATTGATGCGTAACGTCTCTACAGGAAAATTACTTTGTGATGAAGCTTGAAAGGTAGCTTACCCGCAAATTATAGTAAATGCGAAAATGAATTACAAAATGATAAAGAATTCCTTAGATTTCTCAAATTAGATAGTCATATATCTGGCCTCAATGGTACATTGAGTCATATAAATTCTAGTAAATGTGAAAATTAATTACAAAATCATAAAGAATTACTGAGATTTCTCAAAATAGGTATTGAGAGTACAAAACTTTTTTTTAGTACGATTTCATTCTCAACTCAAATTTATTCCGACGAATTGTGGAAATAACCTTTTGAGTTGACCATGAAATCATACCAAGACAAGATCTAAGTGTTCCAGAGGCTGCGCTAGGACATGACAACAGTGTGACGACAGTACTGACCCGTGGTGACGACAGTGTCTGGCTGGAAGCCGTGATCTGTCTGATGGCTGCGTCCACGTCTCGCTGACCTGGCAGACAGTTCATGCAGTTGTTCAGGGCATTGGACACGGCCTTCGACACCTGCAATCAGAGACGATACGTAGAACCAGTTTTACCTCACGCCTTGCTGAAGTTAGTGACTTATTGTTTGAAGACACATGCTGAAGACGATCGCAGATGCTGAAAAGACCTGTCCAGGAGGAAGAGCTAGCTAGCAGGAAATAAATCAGTGAATTTTTGTGGATCCACGGAAAATGTCCTATCCATAATTTGATTCTTCCTGAAGGAGCAATCATTTTTTCCTTTGCTATTTGGATGATACAGAAGGTCTTCTTCCTAGAAGTATAGATGGCTAAATCAACAGTGGGCAGACAAACTGTTCAGGCGGGTCTCTGGACATGGGTGGACGGGTCTCTGGACATGGGTGGACTCACCTGGATTAGCCTCTGCTGGTTCTCGGGGTTGCCGGGGTTCCTCATGGCATAGCGTGCCTCCTCCAGCAGACTGGCCGACTTCACCATGATGTCCTGCGCGCACTCGATGATGGCCAGCTGAATCTGCCGGTCCGTAGTCGTTGCCGCGACACCTCGTACAGCCGACGTCAAAACCTTCAAGGCGTTGGCCGTGTCACGGGCAGCGATACCCACGTAGTCCTCGTTACCCTGAAAAAAATACCAGACCCGTGAAAATGTTACTTTTATTTTTTTCTGGTATGAAAAATCAAACAGGATAAAATGGCAGAAAGTTCGAGTGAAGTCTAAGGGGAGATAACTCACCTGAGTAGCAGCAGTAAGGAGCTGTGCCATGGAGGAGCTGACAGTCTTGGATGTTGTTCCCATCTGTAGGGCAGCCGACTGGGCCTACAAGGGAAGTCAAAGAACAAACAATAAATAGGAAATCCAAAATAGCATTACACTTCCATACCAAAATGCTTAAAGCTCTATCAACATGCATAGATCATTTCAAAGTGTCCTTCCTCATAGGAACCGAGTCAGGTTTAACTAGTTTCTAAAGGTAATGCAGTGTTCGGAATTAAGAAATTGTAAGGGCGTCATTCTCCATAGGCCCAATATTAATGGTAGGAAAATCTGTAATTTGCAGGGGTTCCCACAGATACCTGTAACATTATCAAATGATTTTCAAATGACCCCAGAAACCTGTACCAATTTGAACAAGGTTAACTGGGAACAAGTTAGTGTTATGCTGCTTTCGTTTGGTGGTTGTGAATATCGTGTCAAACCTGTGAACACGCTTTCACCAACTAGAGAGCGTACAGGTGAAAAATAGATAAGATGGGCAAAATGCGTTTTTCGCGCGGAGAGTAAAAGGGATGATTTCAAAACATCAAATTTCAGTTAACAACTCGCCACACTATTAATAATAAATATATGTAAATGCAATAGTAAACGATTTCCTAAGTTGCAATTTTCACAAGTGTAGCATAGCTATCATATATATACATGTGTATATCATGCATATTGAAAATGAAGCAATTATTTTCATGGTTTACCCCTAATGGTTTCCCCTGTTGCCGCCATTTTGTTCACGAGTTGTGAACTTCGA
>JAULBP010034500.1:0-13466 GCA_032355345.1 Lepetodrilus pustulosus
GATTGTGTTTATTTATTTGTGTGCAATTGTATCATACTATTATGACGTCAAATCAATTTCCCCTTGTGTGGATAATACAGATTGTCTATCTATCTATCTATCTATGTAAATATAGTACGTAAAGTTGCAATGCTAAAACCTTTTAAAACCTATAGCAGGAATGTATGTTTCACATTTTGGTAACCTATTTATACCCAGTTTGCCACGTGTGCTGGAAGTGATTAGTCAATACTAGCCTATTGTTACTATTTAATCAATTTACGTTTGGGACGAACTGACATAGCCATAAATAAGTATATCCTATTTCTTGTAAGACAGATTTTAGACTTTCTATTATAGCTTAAACTTACCATTTGCATCATTGATAGACATATTATGCATTGTATTATACGGGATTTAACGATGTATTATGTGACTTCATTAGTTTGGGTAATAGAGTTTCGGAACAATAATGAAACATCTTAGAACTTGATTGATATGGATGGTGCCCGTGGGATATTGTAGGCAGCCACAATATATGAACATAATGCAAGCATATCGATTCGCATTCAGAAATACCCACAAACATAAATATAAATATGAGAATTGTAATTTAATTTGGATCAATATTCTAATCTGATACACGATCCTAGCACCACGATAAGACAGGTTTTCAAGTATACCAATAATAAGAATAATTTATACTAAACTAACCTATTTTATGGTTTCTCAAGTCTACTGAGACTTAGTAAATACCCGTTATATAGGTTAATTTAACCTGTGTGGAAAGCAAGCGAAATATAGTATATACTATTATTGTGAATGATACTATAATAGGAATGTACAAAGTAGTCCTACTATCATTATTATTATTACTATTATTATTATTATTATTATTATTAGTAGTAGTAGTAGTAGTATAATGATTATGATTATTATTACTATTATTATTATTATTATTGTTATTAGTATCATTACTACTACTACTACTACTACTACTACTACTACTACTACTACTACTAATAATAATAATAATAATACTCCTACTTCTACTACTGTTATTATTATTATTATTATTATTACTATTACTATAACATAGTCGATTACAGCGATTAATACTGAAGCGTGTAATAGACATAGCTTAAGACTGGTAACTCTGAACACGTCTCCATGTACAACTAGTTGTACACACTTGTAATACTATAGTTGACTATAGAGATGTTACGCGTACACTGTCAAATTAAAGGTGTGTTATTGACACCATGTTTATACTGGCATGATTATGCTAACACAAACGTACAGACACCATATTATACTAACACAGCACGCCGTCAATGGGGACGTTCTCAGACATACATAAACGCAACATCTCACATAGCTCCTAACACTGATGCTCAAAACTATACTCGAGGTGAAAATGTCCTGCCAGGACCATGTTACGAGTTTATTAGGACCCTGGAACCGGACATCTAACTTTCTATTTTCTGTGACCCACACACAAAAACATGTGCCTAATACGGTATCATGCGGTTAGATTCATTTTCATTATATATAAATTGATGTACGGGATACAAGTGCACGTACAGTATGCATACGTCTGACACTTTTGCATCTATTGATGCTAGTTCATCAGCAGATTCTGTTGTTTATGACTAAATTATCTCCCTCAAGCAAGTTCCAGCTTAAAGTGTTGTACACTGGTGTCCGCCTCAGAGTGGATTAGGATTCAATCAATGCACCAACGATATCCTGTTCTAGGAGTACATCAAGATTCCACTAATTAGATTACTACGCAGCTCAGCACCATAGTTAAGTGGGATAAGTCATATAGTGTCTGAATTATCCCAGGATTCCACCACTCCAGAGGCTGTTCATCACAACAGTAAGCATTACGACTAAGTGGGCATATAGTATGACCAAGGTGCATATGTAACGGTGCGGTTATGTTTGTATACTCAATAACATTAATTAAGAACCAGTATCTCCAGCATACAGTGCAGTTTTATACTATTGTAAAAACGAAAAATATCTAAATGTCCACACGCTCCGGTCAATATTCGAAAGCTTGCAGGCCCACTGGAATAGAAATGGCTCCAGGTTCCTTAAGCGAGTTCCGAAATTTGTGAGAAAGCTTCCCCACAAAATATCTGCTGGCCCTTAATTTATTTATTTGAGTATATGTTTACCGCTTATTAGAGCACACGTGGGACGAGGCAGCGAGTCTCAGTTCCCGTGGTAGTCTTAATACGGTGTGGGACAAACACTTAACAGCTTACGGGGCACAGTCCCACAGGTAGGCCCATAACTTGCGCTAGGATATTACCTTTAGCGAGGACATGGCTGGCTTACTGGTTGACTCCTGTGGCGGGAGTAAATACCATTAACTAACCTACCATTGGGACATCCTAGAAGTAGCTTTCCACACGATAGCATCTGGCTGTATGCATCAGGAGCCATCTTCCAGAAGCTATCATATACATAACGTCATGGTTACATCTTCACATTTTTTGTTTGTGGAGTGAATTTGGCATCTCGGGATTATCAAATATTCATACACGAAGTCTTAAGGATTTACGTATGCGATAGCTTCGGGAACATGTCCACATACGATTTAACCCTCTCTCTGCTGGAGGCAACGGGATAATGCCTAAAGAGCTATGTTTGTGCGTAATCCAGCAGGGAGAGTGTTAATTGAAACCGTGTCCATGGACGTTGTCAAGTTTATTCGCGTTATAGTGGTAAATTTTAAACTGAAACACAATCCACATGGTCAATTTACTATTTAATATCATTCAATGACTGCGAAGTATATATCATGGACATGAAATCCTGATTACGTCGTCTGATCTACTACTACTACTACTACTACTACTACTACTACTACTACTACTACTACTACTACTACTACTACTACCACTAGTAGTAGTAGTAGTTAGTAGTAGTAGTAGTAGTGTAGTAGTAGCAGTAGTAGTAGTAGTAGTAGTAGTAGTAGTAGTGTAGTAGTAGCAGTAGTAGTAGTAGTAGTAGTAGTAGTAGTAGTAGTAGTAACAACAATAATAATAATAACAATAATAATAGTAACAATAATAATAATAATAACAATAATAATATGCGTATTTATTTACCTTGCACCGTACCCATGCTCGAAAGCTTGCTTATAACGCTACATTTTCCATCAATTAATAAAGACACTAATATCATCTGCTCATCTCCCCGGTTAGTATTCAATCCGAACTGACAGTTAAGGCGCTAGGTATACATTCACAATTCCAGCTCATCCTACCGGGTACCCATTTACAGTCGGGTGGACTAGAGGAGTTTGTATCTAGACGTTTATCTTAACAGACTCGAAGTAGTAGTAGAATGATTCAATATAGTGCATTACTATAAATTAAATCTTATGAATAGCTGTGTCACTCTACTTAAAGGAAGGCATACTATCACATATGGTTGACCTAGATAACGGTCAAACGAACTTCTATCTGAGACTACTTACGTTTGATTTGTCCACCAAATGGTTGTTATTAACTGATCCATTGATTTCCCCAACACTCGATAGTTATCACAAATTCCATATTTAATATGAATTAAGGTTACGGAACATTAATTATCTTGCCTTTGATGCATCAACTGATCTAATGAATGAAACGAGCCCTTGACAATATTCTTTCGTTATTTTGTCCTACATAAAATACCAGTCGGCTACATTTGTTAGTTGATTGTTGATATTTTACTGATACTTCATCTCCTTATTCCCCTTGCACATTAGTAACACTGTAACTACTAGTAATCAATGCTAAGATTTTATATCCGCGTAACAATCACAGGAAGCATCCATAAAATATATGGCTAAAACCCTGCCCGTTAAGCATGCACGATTTAGCCTACCATTGGATAACGTAGGCTTACATGTGGACTGTTCGTATGATATCTGATCATCACTAGTGATTGAGTGACTTGATGTACACAACATTATACACATCAGTCTCCGTCTTTCAGTGGACACGGGTCTATCTGTTTATTAAAACACGCGATAAAGGCCCACCAGCTATGGCTGGTATTGGAATAAAACAATTGCAGATATTTCTTTTGGCTATGCATATTCTACGCATGGTACCACACGTTGTTCTACACCGCAGCCCACCGTAACACCGGATAGTATTGTAACTAAAAGTAATACCATCAACCATACACGGTCTTTCTTGCACCCTTTCCCTCGCAATCTCACATTCTCACCCTCCCCATCTGTGCCTATATCTTCCCCTTTCTCTATCTCTCCCCCTCTCTGTCTGTCTCTGTCTGTCTGTCTGTCTGTCTCTCTATCTCTATTTTAAAATGATGCTGTCTGTTGTATATCAACTATGTTGGTATCTGGTATCTTTGACGGTGGTTCTTCCTTTTTCAGGGTGCGTTGTTCTAATTGGCATTCAAGGGCATATTTCCTTACCCACGGTTCTATTGAATTCATACTGATCAGGAACGCAACATTTATTACTTTCAGGGAATGGAAATGAAAAATATAACGTTCTGAACACTAATTAGTATCTTGGAATTTTCTTGGTACGGCAAACTTGAAAGTTCACACTGATGGACGTAAATCAAATATTATTCCTCTTATACGTAAAATTCTGATAAATTGCAAACGTAACCTACGAGACTTCGCAAACATTAAAACTAATCTTGTTCCCACCTCTGTATGAATGTACGCCTTGGTGTTTGATGTACGAGCTCGGTGTGCGGGGTGAGTATTGCCGACACAATAATCGTCTCTATTTGCCGTGTCTATAACACTGCCGCCCTCTGACCTGGCAGCATAAACCACTGGCAATAGACGTTAGAACAGTCGCCATGACATGCAGGAAGATAGCACGATATCATTTGTCAGGAACGTGAAGCCTTATCGAGTGCCTGTTTTATACATTGTGATGAGAGGCGATTGAATGTTACATCTTTGTCCTTGAAGAAGGAATGTCAGAGCGATTGTTTTGGTCATGTCTACATCACGCAGCAGTAATGGTCACGTAGACCTACACCAATGCGTGGCATGTGAACCTTCAATGACGGCTAGTAGGACTCTCGGAAACCTGTAAAGAATATCACAGAAACCCGTAAAGAATATTACTAGTGTTGAAATTAATGTTTCAGAGAAATAGCGCATCTAATTTAAAAACCGTAATATAATTATATTTACCACGTAACATGCGCCTGCCACGGTACTACTAGATTTCGGACACACATGTAATAATATGTTGGCAGGTTTTAGCTGTTTAGTACCGGTACGTGTTTTAGTGAAACGTTTCTGAACATTCAGATTGAGTCCAAAATACTCATTTCACCTTTACTGAGTGTCGGGATAGGTTTTCGCAACATACAAGCAATGTGTTCTTCAATTAGCATTAACATTACATTTACTGCCAGTGAAGTAATACTTAGCTTCCAGAACAAATGTACATCATGTAGAACCTGTTCACTACCCTGAACTCTGTAGTAGCCGAGCGTGTAGTCTAATGATTGTACACGTGTTGGTTGACTATCATGTATTTTCTATATTGAAGTAACTAAAACCTGCCAACATAGGATTACGTGTAACATCTACATGTGTGTAGGAACTATAGCAGTACCGTGTGACTTCGTATCGTGTTTATGTTCGATCCGTATACATCTGTATACCAATGACAACACGCTATGCCATGTCTTGATGTCTTGATGATGCCAGACTAATAAAACATCCCCCTGTCCCCATAGTTCCATCACGTAGACTAGCTTTCGTCAGGAACCGTCTTATACACCACGCACCGAGGTTTGATAAGTGTTGAATCATTACAAATTGCCAAAGTTGTCAGTGATATAGGATCTAAGGCGTCGCATGAGTCGTAAACTGGCATTCTCATCTGTATCCGACCATTACCGAAGTTAATATCAGCCTCCGCATACCCTTGCTTTGCAACAGAGGCGCGGGACAAGCCATAAGCCAGCTCTCCGATTCTCAACGTTCGGGTTGTATTCTACGTCTTGGACGGAATTGTGTTTGCTTGGCAAATACTACCGAGGACTCAACAATGAGATCACGTGATTAAAGTGAGAAGGCAGATCCCAGTAAGCGAGAAAGTTCTACAAGGGAGGCAATTCACGAGTGAAAGGCTGTGACCCTGATTTCTGATTGTTGAGCCCTTAGATTCCATTTCTCAATGATCTAAACAAATGGGAGGAAGTGATCAGATATTGCTGATTTTAAGTACACTAGTTTCTGGACTACACGTATTAGTATGTTTCCTGTGCAAACCTAGCTTAGGTTGATACCCAGCTAATAAATGGATGGATAGATCGTTTATGTGGGTTTCCTGGATGTAGCAGTCAATAAATTGTTTCAATCTAAAGCAAGATGAAACTCGTTACTCAAATTTGCTGCCAACACACCGTAGGGCGAATTCTTCTAACAAAAATCACATTTTGTGATTGAATGGTTAGATGTTGGTGATGTACATCCTTAATTCTTTTCACTGTGCAAAATTGAAGCTGCCTTTGAAAAGCCAAGATTGATTTCAATTTGGGGAACTACTGGTGGTTCGGTCTGAGCGATTCTTTTCTCACTTTGTTTAACCGGCAACATGCAAACATACGATATGGCTGGTTTGTAGAGTATTTCTTAATAACTGTTGTATGCTTCGCTGTATTACCTATACACAAGAATATGTATTGCATATAGCAATTAAAGTGATAGGTAACATACCATACTTTCGTTCAAATATCGATAGTATCTAAATTCAGAATTTGAGATAACCTGTCTGTGACTACTATTAATTACAGGTTTCGTAAGTATAATACATGCAAGAAGGCGTGTCTTGCAATTATAATCGACGCTGTACTGCATTTATTATGAGCATCTGTAACCTTTATACTTTTATTCTGGGTGGAGTGTGGAGAGGTGGGTGGGGTAATGTGTGTATGGGTGGGGGTTGGGGTGGGGTTGTTTAGTGGGGTATTGCATTCTGTGAGCGAAAACTTGGGTCCTTGCATGTATAACTTTCATGACTGTATATCTTGCATAAAACTAATACTAATAGCTTATGTAATGTAGATAGTCAGGCTGTATTTGCTTCACCCTGTCCATTCCTTTCGACTCTCTTTGAACTCGAATCCAGTGGATACGCAGAGGTAACCTGTGTAATTGAGTGTAAGCCTCGATCACCACCCGTAAATTGTCTCAGTTACCCAGCCACACACGCCCTGCACACAGCACAACCACGCAGTTCCCCACGGGTTAACAAATAATGATCCACACGACCTGTAAATGTCCTAGTCATACACGCAATCAATAAGGGGGCATTTGTAGTTTCGGGAGCTCGTCAATTACTTCAAGACGATTACACTTGGGGTGCAGAGGCTAATTAACCGCGAGAACATTACATCTAGACTAACTGTCGTACATGCCCGTCGGCGCGACCTTTCTCTTCCTCTCCGGGCGACTTTATTACGAATGAAATACCTCCTAGTCACAATGCCAAGGAAGTTCTGATCTGCGGTGAGATGGGAACTTGCATCCCAGCCGCTGAGTAATGTCTGATGTAAAAGGGGTAGAGGCTAGTGTGAACATTATAGTAAATCATGTCCAAATGGTTAGTCTATCATTCTGGCGAGGTTTCCACGAGGTGAGCTGCAGGATTAGGATCGATGTCTCTCCAGTGTACCGGAAGTCACTGGTCGCGATCGTGATTTCAGAGCGACGCCATCATGACACAGACGGACCTAACATTATATCTGGACGTCCCTGATAATGCATGGCCTATGTATCATAATTTGGCTGGCGTCTACAGAACGATCTAGATGTATATGACATACCAACGAATAAACAATGCACTAGATGATAATCAAATATAGCTCGTTGTCAGCATTGTATTAGGGCTATATATCAGGACTTAGCTTCGGCATTCCCGTAACCAGCCGAAAACCGACAAAGCTTTTTACTACACCGAAGTCCAAGACTGAGTTTCACGAATGGGTCGTACCTGTAGGCCTCGCATAAATAGAAAATTACGTGACTTTCTGTTATAGTAAAATAATGGTGTCGTACTGTAGTCAGAGACTATCTATGCGAGGCCTACAGGTACGATCATTTCGTGAAACGCAGGCTTTGTCGGTTTTCGGCTGGTTACAGGAATGCTGAAGCTAAGCCCTGACTACAATATGACACTTTCGTGAGATGCAGGAAGTCTCATATGCAGGTGGAGGGTTGGCCATCATGGTTCCACTTGAGGTCCGAGATGCAGAACTTCAAGCCCCTAACACCGTTTGTAGTGGTGCATGTTCCCGTGCATTGCGCGGCTGATAACTCGGCTTAAAGAGAAGCTCGTAATAGCTCAGCTGATTCGTGGATGGGTGACAGAGAACCTTAGAGTATCTACGACTCCTTCCTGCTCCACACCGAATCGCAATTTGGAAAACGGGTGTCACCTTAGGCAAGTGGTTTAGTTCGAAAATGCCTCTGTTCATTCAGCGGAGAATGGGTACCCGGAAGGACGAGATGGACATGAATTGTGAAAGATAACTTGCATCGCCTTGAACGACAGTTTTCATACACCCCATTGAGTTGAGAATGAATAGTGGGCACACAGATCCATTGACCGGGATGATAAGGTAGCAATGTGAGGATTTGGCACAATATAAATGTTCACATTATTTATTTATTAGTATTAACTAGGATACTATGAACGTTCAGTGTCTTTGGGAACTTGCGTCCACAGCTGGTTTAACGATCACTCTCTAGACATCTGTCGTTTCTTGTGCACCAATGCCGAAACGATACAAACGAACACATTTCAATCTGTCACATTTATTGTGAAATACACGGCTGATAAACGCATGTAATGCTAGTTGTATATACACATGGTAAATGAACTGAGGCTGATATGCAGAACATATAGGTGATTAAAATATGTAGAACATGAATCAAACACTGGTGACAGCACGGTTAACGAGGAGGCCATGGAATTCGTCTATACTACAGGGTATCCTTTCTCGAAGCTCTCTTAATTAACCACTAAGAGACCACAGCGCTCTCGTAAAATGCATGGGCGCCATGCATTAGAGTTCGCTACGAGAAAGCTTATGGTCTCTTAGCGGATAGGAGAGCTTCGAGAAACGATACCCTGGTGTTCACATGATATCTATATACATGACGACGTTAGCAATGCGTTGTCGTGTAATATTCAAACTAAAGAGGCATGACTAATATGTACAGTATTCCTTATTAGAAACTGAAAGAAAATGGCATACTTCACTCAAATGCATTGAAATAAAATTTAATTTTGGCTGTCACCAATGAAACGGATTGTAATTTTAACAGACATTATAATACTATATTAATGTATATATTATTGATAATTATCGAAATTATATTAAGCATGGCTGCATGCCACCCACTTACTTCAATATATGACAGTTAGATAAACATATAGGTGACAAATATGAATGCATATTTACATTAAAAACACAATCATGATCCATTTAATTATTACATTTGTTTATATATTTTATTGTTTCGTAATACATGTACTATTCATTTCGTATGCGTTTCAATGTATTCTTAATAAATCATATTCACGCATACCAATGTTAGTGTCAAAGTCAGATACAATAATACCTATAGGCGTAACGTATATCACATGATAATCTACGTGAATACTATTCTATGCATACAGAGCCTCGATATATTATATATATATTATTATGATGTCGATATACTATGTATACACACAGTGTCGATGCAGGGGGAAGAGAAGTGGTATATTACACATATAGTACAATATATACTTGCAACCAGTAAGAGTAATCATGCTATAATAGTGATAGGTAACTATGCATGATCATCATCAGTAAGAATAACTCATTCACGCAGATACACGTACATATAGCAAGTACATAACACATACACATTATGTTGTTTTTGTAACATATATATGATAGGATTGTAAAGCTTTGACTGGCATTGTAGACTATCCAAAGTCTCAGAGGGTTAAAGAAAATTATTTTTTACTAAATTCTATTGATGGGTATAATATTTATATGAAAGGAGTCTCTGAAAGTCTTTATCCTCTGAAAATCCCCCGAAAATCCAGACCTGCATTTGTCCATTGAGATGTTTGGAATGGGAATATTTGGTTGAGAACAGGGTCTGTGACACAAACTAACTGGCATTGCTGATACACTGTGTTTGAAGGTTTGTTTGTACACAGCAGTCACCTCCCGGTATCGTAGATGGCGAGCAGGGTATCCTTTCACGAAGCTCCCTTATCCACTAAGAGAGTGGTAGCGCTCGCTTCGCCGATAGCTAATACACTGCTAAGAGAGCGCTATGGTCTCTTAGTAGATAAGAGAGCTTCGTGAAAGGCATCCCAGCAATGTATCTGTAGTAGAGCCACTGAACCTCCAAGCTGAGACTGCAATAGACGCTGATGGCTGTCACCCTTTAACTATTGAACGATGTCCAAAGCCTGCTGCAGGCATAGTGTTTAACCAATGCTTTTCCATCGCAAACACTATCATATTTTTTTTGTATTATTTTGATTAATTTAATATATGACGTACGTGATGCACCCAGTCAAGCAATGCGTGCAATATCGCTTTCATTTTTCATTAATTTTGATTTGTGTTTTATTATGTTGGTTGTTTTATCAAAAACATTTATTTGCATACCACTTTTAAAGATGTGTACCTATTGTGAAGAATTAACTATTGTCAATTGGTTACTATTTGAGCATTACTATTTATATACAACATCTCCTCGTCACAATGCAATTCTATTTAAATAAAACATGCAAGTTTTCACAAGGCGGTTTGGTATCTATATAGGCGAGGGAAGGCTCCCCTACAAGGCGTACATGTAGACCTAGATACAGCTTATGCATTTTACAAATAATAGCCTATGATTCTTTCAGTTCAGATATGAGTCAACGTTTCTGCAGTTTTGATATTTCTAGCACGACTTGCAATGATACACCTCCAACATGAGCACAATATTTCAAGAAATCACAACAATAGATGTGAATTAACTTACACATTCAGGAAAAAAACATGTTGACCGTATTAGCGTAGGCTGTACACATATTGGTATCGTTTCACAAAGCTATCTTATCCGTTAAGAGACCATAGCGCTCTATTTGCCGATAGCTAATGCACTGATAAGAGAGCGCTATGGTCTCTTAGTGGATAAGAGAGCTTTATCAACGGATACTCGGAATGATAATCCTTGTATCCAATAATACGATCGCATAATATTCTGGAAAGTAGTACCGGTGTAGTGAATACGATAGCTTCACGGAAGATTGTCAAGTTCATAAATGCAAGTTTTTTCTCGTTAATTCCTAATCTCCTGAATTCCTGGTAATGCTAGTTTGGAATAATTTAATATGACGGGAATGTGAATATGTTTGGCACTACGGTGCAATCCCGTACAATACAGTACGTGTATGCACTCACATTAACATTGCATACATATATAGTGACCTATATAGACAGTATCATACAATACGAGCATGTACATCCAACAGCTATTAGATTGCACTGTTACCTATATCAGTATATTGCTATGAATATTGTTTGAATTCAACAGATACAATAATGGCAGACCTCTACAATCAGCGTGCATGATATCAATTACTTTATGTGACATGTCTACATGTATCAATGAGTGTTTTTTATACAGTGTCGATATTGCAAGTGTAAACTCTATTGTAGCGCATGTATACAATACACGTTGCTCTACGCAAGCCGTTAAATGCACCACCTTCACGTTGTAATACTGGCCACGATGATACGATGAGCGGAAACTGAGATCACACCAAGTTCCGTACTGTGTGATGAAACACTATGATTGTAAACACATGTATGAACAGCCCTGTATCGCCGTGAGCCGATGTAAGTCGCTGTTGTAAGATGGCTATTCAATCACGGTGTCGATGAATATGGAAATAATCGCGTAAATAATGTATCATCTTCCCATCGCAAACTGTGCGTATTCCATCTGACGTCATATTTAAAGATCCACGGAAGGGTCGTCATGAATGGATTAAAATGATATTCACAATCAAAGGTACCGACCCTTGAAACGGCGACACTGTTGAGAATCCTCTGACGATTATTCCGTAAGAAAAGTGATTGTCTTGAAGAGTAATCCTTTGTCTCTGTCATGTTCATTGAGCGATGTCAAAAGAGAACTTCTTGCGATTCGGTCTTCTGCATCATTCATCATAAAAAGGTTGGGTTCCAGAAGAACACGAATGACACACAGTTCGTGAAGACTAGCACAGAGATGATGGAATGACAATGGGTTCTAGATCCGGTGGACTCGAACGTTTGACCGGATGCACCTGAAACAGCGCAGCATAATGTGTGTAAGAAACATGGCGCGAAGACATATTACCATAGAACTATTTGTATGAAATATTAATTACCATATTTTGTAATAAATTGCACTCTAGTAATAACAATAATAAAACTAATAATAAAACTAATAATAATAATAATAATAATAATAATAATAAATAATAATAATAATAATAATAATAATAAATAATAATAATAATAATAATAATAATAATATTATAATTAATAATTAGTAATTTATAAAGCTTCTAGGATCTAGACTAGCTACTCAATGTAGCTGAACCGTTTGTACCAAGTATGGTAATGCTTATTGTTATACATTTAGTCAGGTTTATTTACATGCGGTTTTTTTCCACAGACCTATGGAAGTTACACATATTACAGGTGTGCGCATTTCTAGATTAACATTGGTAATGTCATTTACACTTTCTTTCATTTAAATGAGAATAAATTGTCTACATTTTATGTCTGCTTCGGGTATTAGTAATGCAGCAATACAGTATATACGGGGTATGAACAGTAACTTCAGTATTTGCAACGTATTGGCATAACGACATTGAAAATAATGTTAAAAACAAAAGGATCACACTTAAACACAGAAATACATCATAGAATGATAAAATTATCAATTAAATTATCTGTAGTATGGGATGCTCAGTGAGACTGTCATAGAACAACAACTATGCGACAGTGAGACAAAACAAGGCCTATGGAAAACAGTGATCGTGCAAGAAACGTATATGCGAGATTCACAGACCAATGACTATGCTACAACGAGACGAGACAAGACAATCGCTAAGAGAGATAAAGCATGTCCAAGACTGTGACATGGCAAAGCAACACATGAGAAGATGTGTAAGACTGAATGAAATGCAACAGATATGCAAGACTGTGACCGGGTATGGCGTACCCAGCTACGAGACTGGCACAAGACAACGCCTAGCCTATGTGAGACAAGGACAGGGCAATATTAAGAGAACACTGACAGGAGAAGGTGACATATGTCGTATCTATACGACACCGTGTGAGAACAACGCCTATGCGAGACTGGTACAGGACAAGGTTAGCAGATATCAGACTGGTACAGGACAAGGCGAGCAGATATC
>JAULBP010034611.1:0-13461 GCA_032355345.1 Lepetodrilus pustulosus
CAATTTTGTTCTGTCTTTAACCCTCTCTGTTGAAGGCATCCAGAGTTGTCAGACAATGTGTTATATAATTCCCCAATACATCAGGCAAGAAAACAAATGAGAAAGAGTTAACATCACTTTTATTACTTTTCTTGTGCAGATTCATAAATGGAACAATATAGTAAAGAACTGGTAATAAGCTATTATGGACAAACAAACAGACACAGAAAAAAAAAAGACCCAACTTTTGCACACAATAAACCTTGATGGTCCAAAATCACATGTTGTCTCAGCATCAAGACATGTCATATTCATATTAGATAAATGATACCGGTTTTAATTAATGAAAGCCACATTTGCATTGTTTAAGATGCACCAAACAATACTCTTGAATGTGCCAGCATGAAAAGTGAACTGCTCTTGTAAACTTGCATCAATACAGTTCCAGGATAACTGGAAATTATTAAATACAATGCCCCAGACGTGGATCCCATTTTTATTTTCGTTTTTTCCCTGTAATATCGTATAAGGCGTGTACTATAGCAAGGAGGCTATGTCATGGACCCCATCTGCAGCGTTATATTGAGGGGACACTGTACATGTATAGACTTTAAATCATGAATGAACTAATAGGGAGTGTAAGTCTCATCTGGTGTTATTTCCGGTGACAGTTGAAAGAAGTCTGGCTCTAGCTGGTGATGTTTTTTTGTGACACATTTAGATTTTTGACCAGTTTATGTCACCGGATATTAATTGAATCTCGGGCTATCTCGTGTCTACTTACACTCCCTATATAGGCTTTAAAGTACATGAAATTGTATGAATGAACAATATGTGCAATATAGACTTTAAATTAAAGTTTCTGAGAAGCGGGTGATAGTGACCTATATTTTGGAAAAGACTCGTTTTAAATTCAGATCATAGGCATTTACACATAAGGAGAAAATAACTAGTACATAAGCTGACAATGATGGTCCTTAGTCCACATGAACTGATGGGTATCTAAAGCTCAACATATAATCTGATATCTTCCTATCAGATAACATATGGTATACTTTATCTCGATCCTGGTACAGGGCTGTGACAATCAAGCATGCCGAGATAACCTTTAACCTTACGGAGAACCAAGGACTACAAGACTCACACCTCATAGTCATTAGATACACATAAGGTTCTATATAAATGCAGAATACAGAGAATTCAAAATGCATGCAAGCTCTTTCACTAAAAATAAATCAGATCTATACCAATGATAGTGAAAGCCAATTCTGAAAAACCTTTTCATAAAATTTACTATAAATGCAGTATATTTATATGGTAATTTTTCTAGTTGAACATCCATCCTTAAAATATAGGCCATTATATATGCCTACCGGTACTTAACATCTGTCGAATTTGATGGATGTTCAGTATGCATACCGGTAATTGCCTTTGTTTCGAGTATGAACATAATCATGATTATAGTATCTTAAAATGTCTTGTAAAAACAATGGGCATTCTTATATTATTTTCAGTATGAAACTAATATACCTGTAGCTATACATACACATGTATCTACTTGTTTAGTGAGCTCAACAATAAATCCTTAATAACAGATAGATCCATTTTAATAAAAATGCAAAGAAAGCTTAAAAAGTATGTTTATCAAACTTGTTAATTATACGGTACTTACTTTAACTGAATAGTGTCAACAGCATAAAATATGAAGTTCTCCTAAGGTGATGTTGAAACATGTCTCGTTCTTTATCATACACATGTGTGTCCGCCTGTATGAAACACCGTAACTCTAAGGTAACGACTCCAAACATAGCAATAGTGTACAGGTAGTCTATATAATGTTGGGACTAAAGCTACCTTAGATATGCTATTCCCTACAAGAGAGCCTTAGTAGTAGTTTTGTATTGCATCTTCAGCATTTCAGTGTATAAGCAACATAACATTACCAGATGTACATGCTTGAGGCCTATAGGGCTGTAATAACACACATGTCCATTCTTTCCTTCAAAAAGGTGTTATTAGACAACACTCAATTTCTATAGATTTAAATCTGGAATTCAATACTATAGTCGAGACATATTCACAGGCGAGAAACCTTTGGCACGCTTGTCATGTATAACCACAAATTAGCACTATATATAAAAAAACATCCCAGTAAAGATTACAATCCACGGAAGCCATACAATATTTATCCCACAACAGTAATGATCAGCACAGCCTTCCATAAAGCTCTCGGAATACTAGTACTCTATCAATGATAATTCTATAGGCAGATGCCCAAGGGGCGATCAAATTTTACCTATCCTACATAGATTGTAGATTTGAAATGAAAATGGTGTTTTGAAATAGAGGGGTCATTTGCAAATCTGCAATGTTAGGTATCTGTGGGACCCCCTGCAAATTACAGTTTGACCACCATTAACATTGGGCCCATAGAAAATGACCCCTCAATTGTTTCTGAATTTCAAATATTGTTAATGCCTAGTATATATGATATATACATACAAATGACTGAAATATAATTATTGTGAAACTAGACTGTCTTAAGGAGTCTCGTCATACATCTGGGTACCGTTTCTCAAAGCACGTGCAGCTTGTATCTACTGTGGACCATAGCTCTCTTGTAGCGATCTCATTTACGAGAGCGCAGTGGTCTCAAAGTGGATATGAGAGCTTCGAGAAACGATACTCTGGTTGACATATAAGGTTGGCAGTACTAAATGAATCAGGCGCAGTATCCTATAAACAGCTGAGTTTTTTTTATTGACTTGTCAGCAAGAACAAACTAAGTTTGCACCATATTTTTTACTAAGTTTTCCTTCTGTATTTAGCGTAGCCAAATTTAATCGAAATGAAGTCTAAAACTGCAGACTAAACCAAATGCAGAAAACTTAGTCAAAATATGTTGCAAAGTTAGTGTTTGCTGACTAAACTGTTTATAGGAGTCTTTACACATGTGCGATACAACAGTGGATACGAAAGCTTCATGAAAGGGTGCCCAATAATGCAAATCTAGCCAGGAGGAATGTTGAAACTTCAGGATTTGAATATCGCTTAAAATTTTAACCTTATCGCTGCTGGCTGCCACTATTGCCTCCAGTACTGAGAAGGTTAAAACACGATATTCCATGGTAGGGCATCAGCCATCGCAGATTTTTGGACGATACAAAACATAACATTTCGGATTAAATCCACGACAAAGACATCAGCTGTGTGCATTACAAAGAAGAAACAGAAATTGAGTGAGTTGGAGGTTTGGATAGTAGTTCTACAGCTCTACAGCTTACATCAATGTTTGTTGAATTTGGGTTGGGGTTTTGGGTGATGGGGGTGAAAGATGCCTCCAAATACTGTTGGTAGATTATGAACTTAAAACTATTTATTAATATATTGACTTTATTTGGATTTCTAATACAAAACAATATAGGAAAACTCTCAAAGAACAGGACTAGTGAAGAATAGTAGAAGTTATGTAAGGTTGGATATAAATTGAAAGTTACCTAACCAATCTTTTTAATCACCTAACCAAACAGTATACATATTTTTAATCAATCTAAATCATAAAACATCACTTGTTCAGTTATAGTAAGATGAAAAATTAAACTATTCTCTCAAAAACCAGCAAAATAGCACTATTAGCCATGAATATAACAAGCAAAACACAAAGGATTTCTGTAAGCAGACAACAATTCTATCAAATTATTTGATTTTTCTTATCGATTGAGGTAAGAATGCATAGAAAGAAAATACAATTAAATTTAGTACTTATATGTACAAAACCTAACTCATTTTGGTCTGTATATGGATATCTTTTCTATAGTTCAATATAATTGTTTATGAAATTATTTCTGTGGACAGGGTACATAGGTTAAACAGTTTCTCCAAAGGAAAATGACTTTTTATATTTTGACCGCTGTACTTGGTTATCATTAGTTCAGAGATCAGAGTTTTTATTCTCTTATTACCACCCACGGTGGTACAAGAGTACATATAAATATTACATACATAAATGAATTATTAAATTTTCACTGTTGACTATTAAATTTTCACTTTTGACTGCAAAATATTTGAACATCCATGCGTAAACTCTTTTCATTGCAGTTTGATATTTCGTCGCGAATGTGTGAAAGATACCCACTGAGATGCTAACCAAAGAACTGTTCACTGAACTTGATATTAGTCGTCTGCTTTACAGAAAATCTCATAAAAGACTAGTCAGACGAGGTAGTGTCATTACTGATTAATTCTTGCATGTACAATCAAAGGTTTGATGACTAGGTAAAGTTAATATATGACCACATTCAGTCACATCCAAGACCAGACCTCCCAACGAAAACTGACATCAGAAATGGTAAAACATTCCTTCGACTAAATTCTACATAGAATCTGCACCATTCCATGTAGAGAGAGTGACTGAAAACATAAATTTTGCATTCACAGTATCCTTTCATGAAGCTCTCATCGACAAGGAGAGCGCTACCAGTCTCTTAGTGGATAAGAGAGCTGTGTGAAAGGATACCCAGGGCTCTAGACTAACATATGCCAGGGGCAAGTTAAATTGCACTGCGGGCAACCTATATCTTAACAGTGCCATTGCAACTTGCCCCCGATTAGTCCTGCTGGCAAGTAACTCAAAATGTTAGTCAGGAGCCCTGGCATCATTCACCATAGATCAGTTTCTTCATAAAACAGAATCTGCAACCATACACACATCATATGTTCCAGTCTCTATGTAGCTAAACATTTGTGATTGATGCAGAATTTACATTTTCAGCCACTTGCTAAGAGCTTAGCTGTCTATACACAGGTTTGTAGGTAAATCGACATTAATTTTCTAGCCACCCCAAGCCCCTCCAATGAGACTCTCCCCTTTAAATACCTTTAGCTATCCCTCAGCTTGCTCTATTTAGAATGATGCAGATTCCATGAACAGTGTAACCACATAAATGTTTCACATTTCTGATGTCAGTTTTCATTGGGCGGACCTGAAGACTAGCAGCAACAACAGTCAGTGTGGTCCAAGACGTGGACCAGCTACGCACTAGCCGAGGGACTTAATTCCTCGCTTGTCTTGACAGTAGTACAGTAATACTTCTTATGGGCCAGAAACGTGGCCAAGTATGTGAAGCTAATATCACAATTCTTGCAGTACTTTGGCCCCCGTTCAGTTTTCAAGGAGTCACCCTCGGGGGAGGTGGCCAGTCCTCCTCCTCCTCCTCCCCCTCCTTCTGACCCTCCTCCAGTTGAGGTTGGAATCATGAAGTATGGGAAGATGGGGCCATTGGGAAGGATGATGGAATGTGGGGTGGTGCCGTTAACCTCTCTGTGGGCAGCGGAGTCCGGGGAGCGTTTCCCAAGGATAGCGCCACCAGCCCCTTCTTGAGGAGACTTGGGAGATTTCTTTGGCATGTAGGTGGACAAAGCATTGTGGGGGCTAAGCTGGGAGTTGGGAGATAAATGAGAAAAAGGAGATGCTCGCACACCGGGAGATGTGTCTGTTTTAGGGGTGCAAGATCTTTCGACAGGTTCGGTCTTAACGTTTTCTTTGTCCGGACTGGAAGGAGAGAGATTTCTATCCTTGTCCTTGATAACAGTTTCTGTAGCACACTCGAACCCTACGTCCACAACTTCTTCTTTAACACGCACACGATCTTCCTCGGGACTTGGAGGATGCTCAGGAGAAGGAAGGTGAGATTTTTGGGGACTAGCCGTCGGACTCGGAGTCAGCTGTCTATGTGTGTGTTCATCCTTGACGTGGAACACCAGGTCCTCCTTGGACTTGCCCATGTAGGAACACTGAGGACACTTGAGCTGGTCCTGCTGGTATCTGAGAGCGATCTCATGGATCCTCAGGTGCACGTTGAGGAACTTGACATTGGGGAAGGTGTCCCTACACACCGGGCAGTTCTGGGTCTGCTGGTTGGTCAGAGGACTCATGATGTACTCGGTTTTCTCGAACGACTTCCGAGACCTGCGTCTCTTGTAGGGTTCGTTCTTGAGTCGGATGAGTTCCGCTTCCATGTCCACCGGGCCATGGGACGCCTGTCCGTTGGCGCGGACCACGGGCACCAGCGCGGGTTCCTCGTACTCCATCATGGTCTCGTCACTGAACTCCTCGCCGTTGTCGATGTGCATTTTTCCATGCATCCTCATCCCACGCACTGTGTTGCCGCGGTATCCGCACAGCGTGCACCTGAAGGCCCTGGTGGGCGCGTGCACCTTCATGTGGTCTCCAAGCCTGGTGTCCGTCTGCGTCACGTAGTCGCAGTGCGGACACCGGAACAGGGGCATCGTCGTGGACTCCCCGCTGCAGAGGTGGAGCTTCAGGAGCCGCGACGTCGTGAAGATGGTGTGGCAGTGGTCGCAGACGTAGTCCACCATCTCCGGCGAAGGAGGACTCCTGGAAGGAGCGACCAGTTCGTCCTTGACCTCTGAGGGATGGGCCACCACCGAGTGACCGCTGTCCTTGCCGTGGGGACAGTAGAACTCCTTGTGGGCGTTCAATGTACTGTAGGAGCTGAACTTGATCTTACACGGGACGCAGAAGAACCGGTAGTAAATGTCCTCCGAGACCTCGCTGGCATGTTCCTTCTCAGAGTGATCCGCCTCCATGAGAGCGGCATCCTTCCCATCAGAAGACGTAGACGTCCTAGGCGGACTTTGTTGACCGTCGCTTTTTGATGGCGAGAATCTTACTTTCTTTCCCGAGCAGTAGTGCTCCTTGTGTATTAAATAGTTTTCATGTTTGTAAAACACAATATTGCAGTCTGCACATTTGCTGATTGCCAGAGCTACAGGAGGCTGTAACGCGGCTATTGCTTGTGCAGATATACCTGGGACCATTGGGAGGAAGTGTGGAGCCGAGCCCACCAGGAACGGGCTGGTCTTTCTTTGAACACATTCTGGAGATTTTGATCTACTGCGACTACCCGGAGATGCACTCCGCGGTGACCTTGACCTCGACACAAACTGAGGTGATCTCGACGTATCGTGAGAAGAGTTATTGGATGTAACGGACTTGGGTGATCTGATCGTTGGCGATTTGGGCTCGAGTTTAATCAAAGCTGGGATTTCTTTGGGAGCACTGTGTTCTTTTGTGTTCTTAGTCAGATTCAAAATGTGTCCATCTGATACACTTTCTGCACCATCTTCCTTGCTTTCGGAAGGTTTCTTGCTCAGATCCAATGGCTTTTCACTGCACATTGCTGGCTTGGACGTGCTTCCAACCTTCTGGTGAGCATGAACCGGTATCTTGGACATCGATGGAGCCTGCACAATTTTCATATCGTTCATGGCAGGGGTCGCGATGACCGGCTGCACGATCACAGTTGGCATCGTGATGCCCATCTCGCTAGGGGCAACCACGGGGGCAGCGAATATCACTGTGGTCTGTCCGGGGATGATGGTTGCCGCAGAAACGCCCGACATCATCGCCTGAGCCATCAGGGCTCCCCCACCGGGCAGGAAGATGTTCCGAGACGGATCTCCGTGCTGAGACCCGGGAGAACTCTGAGACGACGCGCTGTCCCGCTCCATCTTCTCCTCCCAGCTCTCTTTCCTCGTCGTCGTCGTCGTTGGCGTCCCCCCGTGCCTCTCAGACCTCTTGTTGCAGTAGAACTCCTTATGGCCTTTGAACGTGCTCAGAGACGAGAACTGGATGTTGCAGTCCGTGCAGTACATTTCGCTGAGACGGACCGGGACCGCAGACTCGCCCTCGCTGTCCTCCGAGGGGCGGTTGTGGATGCGGCGGTGCCTGTTGAGGCTGGACACCTTGTCGGCGGTGTAGGAACAGTGAGGACACTTGAAACTGTGGCCCGTCTTGACGGTCTTGGCTGGAGGTGAGCTGTCGGAGTCTCTCGGGAGAGATGCAGAGTCTGTGCCATCCAGTGGACGCTTCATCACCTTCGCTTTGTCCTCGCAATCCTCTGACATGGCTGAATCTGCTGGATGCTTACTTTCTGAAAGGAAAAGGAAAGATATTTTTTATCCATTTTAAATCACAGTTTGTTGACATAGCTAAACGCATTTACCTGAAAGTATGTACATTTGATTTGTATACTCAATTTTTCATATGTCCCACTGGTCTAAAATATATATATCTTTTTTATCTTTCACACAAATACACAAATACATGCATGAACACCCACGCACGCACACCCACGCATGCACACACATACACACGTGCACACAAACATGCACACACATATAACACACATATAACACACACTAACACACCCATGTATGCATGCACACACACATGCATGCACACATACACACACACACACACACACATATACAGACAAACATGTGCATACACAAACATGTGCACACACATGCATACATGCATACACACACACACACACACACACACAGACAGACAGACACATACACACACACACACACACACACACACAGAGACACACAAACACACACACAACCCTGATCCCTCCCTAAACTCACTCTCACTCTATCGCAGTAGCTACAATCCTACAGAACATAGCTCACCGTCTTCCCCATCTGGCTTCTCTGAGTTCTGGTCTGGACCCTCTGGATCCACCTTGAGAGTTTCCATCAGGTCCGGCGGCTTCTTGGAACAGTAGTACGCTAGATGTCCCTGTAGTGTCCGTGGACTGCTGAACCTCACGCTGCAGAATGGACAGCCGTAGATGAGAGCCGCTGAAACATACAACACTGCCATTAGGCCTAGTCATAGTAGTGTGCACGGCACTGCACTCCCAAAAGTGCTTTGACCACACATGCATTATTACTGTTATTATTACTGTTATTATTATTATTATTATTATTATTATTATTATATTATTATTATTATTGTTATTATTATTATTGTTATTATTATTAGTAGTAGTAGTAGTATTACTATTATTATTATTATTAGACATACCAGTACCGGTAGTCATAGTGAAAATGTTTGGAAAGTATTAAATATGGGCAAGTATTTATCTTTTGTAATGTAACACCAAAACCTTACACAGAACAAATGCATCATAAAAAATAGTATTTTTAATGTTTCATCAAATTTAGTTTTTCTAAAAAATTAATAAAAAGTTTGGCTGAGATGATAAGCATCTATTTCAACATATGGCAGCACCAGGTGTTGTTTTGATTAGTTTGATTTGATTGCTTTGATTATCTATGTCTATTATGTGCGCAGCCAATCACAGTTGGCTATCAAGCCTGCAGGGGCTTTAAGGTACTTTAAAGGTACGACGATCACCGATACATGCACTACGTCCAAATGTTGATTTACATCGGAATATAACGTCCAGGATTACTGCATATTCAGCTCCAGGGTGAAGATCAAAGACACCGCACATAACTATTGATGGATATCATAGTGTCCATATGATCTCATAGAGCTAGTGCACATATGGTAACAACCGTGATCATAGTGTATACGTAAATGTTCTTGGAGAAATTATCCAAAATGACATCCAGTGTAACATTATTCACAAGGACATTTTGTGAAATAATATTATGTAATATATTTTATAATTTTTCCATCTCGAAATAAATATGTAAATAAGATAAAAATAAAGTAATTAAATATTTATTTTGAGATGAAGAAATATAAGTATTGTTTTTTTTCCTAGAACCAGTTGTTAAAATATTCTGTATTTTAAATATTACTGCACCTAATAGGTTATTATGTAATTTTCCATTATATGTGTAGGGTAAGTGGTTGGCTATTATGTTTTTATCCTGAACCTATGGTATTTTGTCTAGGGACAGTGTGTGGGCTATAGTCGCTAGTAAAGTGGTGCAGACCACAAATTGTCTAGTGCAGTGACATCACACATCTAAAGACACTCTTTGCCGCCATGTTACATGTGCAAGACAGTGTGCCAGTAGTTTCTTTCACTCAGTACAGTGTACTGGAGTGGTGTAACGTATACAGAGATGGGCAAGAGCACTTCACACAGTTGAAAGGAACAGAGCCTATGTAGTGCTACGGAAGCCATTCAGCCTGCATACACATAGTAACCGTAGTACTACGTAGCACTACCTTTTACTACAGATTTGGACCACATAGTGTTTTGTAGTAATAAAAATATGGAGCAAATGGACCAAACACATGTGCAAATTGAATATAATTATAATAGCTGCTATTTTGCTTTAATCCTCTCCTTGCTGCAGGCAACCGTAGATGCCCTAAAGAGCACTGTCTGTGCCTAATCCAGCAGGGAGAAGGTTAAGTCTGTTCAGCGAGTGATTACGTCGCTGCAGGAATCTTTCACCCGTTTGCGATGAAAGTCTGTTCAGCCAACTACTACTTTGAAGAATAGTAGCATAGTGTAGTGTAGTACAGTGAAATGTAGTGCAGCCTGAACGCAGCCCTGTAAACCACGGTTATATTACAGATGTCTTCGCTTCTCAACTACCCATCACTGAGGTACATTCCTTTTATCTTCCATTTTTTTTAAATTTGGCGGTCAGAGCCACTTTCAAGATTCTTTCACTTTTATCATAGATTGTCAGGTTAGGGTATGAGGAAACCTACAACATCCATAGTGCTGAATGATGCATTAAACCTGCATCGGCTGGTACTGACAGACCAAGAGTGATAACAGCATTGACATGGAACAGACAGCACATTCTATTATGATCGCGTCGGAAAGGTAACTTTCGTGAACATTGATGCTGAACCGTTGGGTCCAATGTCCAAACATTCTACCATTGCGCTATCATCCACTCCTGGGGTGCATTCAATGATCACACGACTCTAGGCATGCTGAACTCATGTGTTGATGTCTCGAGACTCACCGTGGTTTGCCGAGTTGTTTTTGGACGACGACGACGTTGATGACGACGATGGTGGTGCGGGGGGCTGTTCCTGCTTGACCGGCTCTGGTTCCGGCGAGGTCTGGGGGGCGGGGATCGGCGGTGTGGGGGATGAGGGTGGAGATTCATTGTCCATGTGATAGATAAATGTTCCGATCAACTCAGAACCTTCCTCCAGGTCAGACACGACTTCACACCAGATACGGTCACCTGAACAGAACAAATAGGAACAGATATAGACAGACAGACAGACAGACAGATTAAATAGATTTAGACAGATAAGATAGATGATAGTTAAGATAGGTACCGTAATATAGATAAAATAGATAAAATAGATAAGACAGATAAGACAGACAGACAGACAGACAGACAGACAGATAGATAGATATATAGATAGACAGATAGACAAACTTTATTATTCAACAACAAGGGGAAATTAGTTTACATCATCATAAGGCACACTTGCATGATTACACATAAATAAATAGACAATAGTAATACATGAACAGGGATAAACGCAGATGACAAAGAGTAACTTATTTTAGCAAATTATTTATCTGTCGGATACAATTTGGAATTAATGATCTCATAGCCCTATTTGTCCTGATATATAAAATAAAAAATTATAAAACTTAAAATATGTTAACTTGAACAGATACAGTAACTTGAACAGATATGATAAATAGTCATCTGAACAGATACTGTCAACAGTTATGGTCACTTGAACAGATATGGTCACCTTTACTTAACAGATGCATTCACCTGAACAGATAGTCACTTGAAAAGACAGTCAGTCACTTGAATGCAATGTCAGACATGATGTCAGTATCATAATAAGGCTCAAAGAAGAAGTAATTATGTTGGTGACAATATGGCTATTTTGAATTACTGAAGCATGTGGGTTGTTCTGAGACCTATAGCATAGCTTATGTCATGTGTTTTGCTGTACTGCAGTAATAATCATGATAAGGCCATAGTTATTAGATTGTCTGGTTTACAGACTTTTCTATGATATTTTTGGCTTGGGTGAGCAAAAATAAAAATAAATATACCGGTAATTTTATAGTTTTGCCAGTCAGTCAGGTCCAATATAAAAATAATAATAATTGGAAATTATGAATGGTCGGTTGACAGAAAATAAACATAATTGATCAAATTTATTTGTCAATAATTGTTACAAGTTCTCTTTGCAGTGCATTAGCTATCAACAAAGAGAGTACTGTGGTCTCTTAGTGGATAAGAGAGCTTCGTGAAAGGATACCCATGTGAATTCTTCAGATTCTAATTGCACAATGTTTTTTTTTTAATTTAACACTTTTGTTATACGTATTATAATTTACCAGTAAGCAAACAAATTAACTTTGACTGTGGAAACCATTGCCTGTCAGACTGTCCATCACCATTTATTATTATTATTTTCTAATTACAGTGTCCCCTCGATATAACACGGTTCGATACAGAGCGGATTCGGATATAAGGCGGGTCAGACATGGATACCATTTTAAATTTTGTTATTTACCTGTACTATCGTATAAGGCAGGTACTATAAGGCAGGGGGTATGTCATGGATCCCAACTTCAGTGTTATATCGAGGGGACACTGTACTAGTACACTGTTGGCGGAATATAATAAAAATAATTATTTTTATTTTCCCAAATTGGAAAGGTCAGGTCTGCGGATCCGTAAAACAGGGAATCAAATAACTATGACCTAACCATGATATGTGATGTCATTTATTCCAAATAATTATATCATAATATCATTTAAATACACTCAGGCACGTAGCTGTCTATACAGAGATACACTGACAAATCCACAACAATTTCCTAGCCAATTTAATTTTTTGAACGAAGCATTATCATAGCAGACTTGCAGTACAGACAAATCCACATTAACCCTCTCCCTGCTGCAGGCAACCAGAGGTGCCTTAAAGAGCTGTGTCTGTGCCTAATCCAGCAGGGAGAAGGTTAATTAACATAAACTTAGCTACACGCTGTGCCTCTCTGCATATTTAGCACTATCGACATTAATGATCTGTGATGTATTGCAATTACATAATTTGTATGTACACTGAATATTTAAGCACTATCTATATTGAATCACAGAGTGTGTTTTCTATGTACTGAAGTAATGCCATTAGACAACTTGCGTGTACGTAATACTACACAATTCTACATTTTACTATAGGGTCGCACAGGTGCTCCAGGTATAAATCGAGATTTAGATCATGTCCTGCTGTAGTAAAATCATGGTGTATGCTCTAGGCCAGGGTATTGTTTCTTGAAGCTCTCTTACCCACTATGAGACCATAGCGCTCTCATAAGTGCATGAGAGCCATGTATTAATTAGAGATCACTACAAGAGTGCTTATGGTCTGGTAGTAGATAAGAGAGCTTTGAGAAACGATATTCATGACTACATTCCAACCCTTTCATGAAACGCAGACCTGTGCAGTGTGCACGATTCCTTGAAATAAACTTTTGACTAAAAAAATTTAAAGGCATACTATCAAGGTAGATTGGCCGAGATAATGGCCAAATGAATTTCTGTCTGAGAGTATTTACATTTGATTTGTACACCCAAAAGTTGTTATTTACTGGCATGCTATGTCCCCAACACTTGATATTTATAATAAATTTCATATTTTATAATAATTATTAGTCCTGACTAATAATTATCTTGTCT
>JAULBP010034721.1:0-13457 GCA_032355345.1 Lepetodrilus pustulosus
GGTGTGTGTGTGGGTGAACATTGCCAAAATGCTTTTCCTTGCCAGTGGAGACATGTACCTATGCGCAGTGTAATGAGACATGGCAGGTGACATAAGACATGCCGGTTAGTGCCAGCTTTCGAGCCTTCCATCCTGACAAACACTATCTCCACTAGTACCTATTTACACCTCGTAGAATAACAAACATCCCAGCCCTACTCTTCACTGTCTCCTGTTGTTTCCTCTTGGTATCAATATCAAATATCTGAAGCAAGCCAACGTCTGAAATGTCAATGTGTCTTGGTACCGGTGTCTCATCACCTGTACATATATCTTTGTCAGTGTCTCTTGTCAGTGTCTCTCTTGTCAGTGTCTCATCACCTATGCCATTATCTGTATCAGCGTCTCACCACCTATGTCTGTATCTTTGTTAGTGTCTATTGTCAGTGTGTCAGTGTCTCATCACCCTTTCTTTCACTTCAATTGAAGAGATCACTGTGTGATATATATTTGGAAACACATATTCATGTGTTATCACGTTTTTTAAGGCTGCTGAATGGCTGCTCCCAGACCGTAGCAGTGGTATATGAGGTCATGAGGTCATATGCCTGGAATCTACAAATGTAGCTAATTTTCATGATAAAAAGTAATTTCTAATGGTGTTTAAGGAATATGATACTAAACTTGTGTCCGTTATATACCAATTATCTTACAACTCATTGTTTTCAAACGTATCTAACTCGGTTTCGCTCGTTAAATACGAATTGAAAACAACTAGCTGTAAGATAAATGGTATCTAACGGACACTCATTTAGTATTCTCGATATAACTGTTCTCTTGTCAGTCTATGTCAGTCACAGTGTCTCTTGTCACTATCTCTGTCAGCGTCAGTGTCTCTTGTCACTATCTCTGCCAGCGTCAGTGTCTCTTGTCACTATCTCTGCCAGCGTCAGTGTCTCATCATCATCTGTATCAGTGTTTCGTCACCTATATTTGTATCTTTGTTAGTGTCTCAACACCTTACAGCTGTTATCTCTTGACAGTCTATGTCAGTGTCTCTTGTAACCATCTCTGTCTCTGTCAGTGTCTCGTACTGCCGTCTCGTCATCTGTCTGTACCTGTATCCATGCAGTGTTTCCCATCCTACACTTTACCCATTGGTGTGTTGTTAAAACAAGAGTTGTCACTAGATGATAGCCCAGCGCCCACACATACCTTCTTAACAGTATAATCAATAGGCTCTGACATTTGCTCTGGAGATGAGACAAAAATGTATTTCTATCACAATGCAAATGCAAGTTAACAAATATCACAGTCAATTTAATAAAGGCATATCTCTCATAAACATATAAGGAAATAAAGTATGTGCATTTGTGCATGCGCGCGCGCACGTGTGTGTGTGTGTGTGTGTGTGTGTTTGGAAGTGTGTGTATGTGTAAAGTGTCAGAGATAAAATCGATAACTCGTTATATCTGCAAGAAAAATAAACCAAATGGATATGATATTTCCATGGAAACTGTTAAACAAATATATAATCTGAACTAAATTCTGAAAAGTTATACCAAAATAAATAGACTGCATGTAGCAAAGTTAAACACTGTTGATGTAAGTTGAGAGATATATGTAAGACATGATTAATAGACGGTAGTTTTACTAGACTAAGGATGTGGGGAAGACATAAGGGGTGGGGTGGGGATCGGGGGTAGGTGTAAGTGGTCGTGGTGGGGTTGGGAGGTAGTTAATAATGTGGGGTTGGCATTAGGGTCAAGGAAAGAGAATTGGGGGAAAGGAGGGGTGTGTGTTTCAATGAACAACAAAACATAAATATACTAATTCTTGTTAAATAATACAACAAAGCAAACACCTATCCTGATTGGCTGACACAACTCGCTAAAAAAATCGTTTCCAAAAATGCAGGTTTTCAAAGAATGCACTAAATGTCACCCAGCTATTTTGGGCTGACTGGACTTCTTATTGCAATTATCAGTGACTCACAGTTAAAGTAATAACAGATTGCATCTTTGTTTTATATACAACCACCATTGTAACTGATATCCCACACTTTGTAACCTCGTGTTGCTGACAATCTAAACAGGAAGTTTTTTAATCATGCGCGCATACAATAGCATCCTCAAAAATATTCTCACAGAACTTTCCACTAATACCTACTCTCATACATAGAGTACATCTAGTATCTACTGACATTGTATCCAAATCATGCTTGACAATTTCTATTATGGAAATATTCTTTTGAAAATGGTAGTGGGTTCACATTGCAAGTACGTCTTGGAAATTACCATATATTGGTTGCATTCTAGCATAGTTACTGATAGCTAATAATTAAATAACAATAATAATAACAACAACAATAATAATAATAGTAATAATAATTATAATAATAAATGTAATAATAATAATAATAATAATAACAACAATAATATATGTAAATATAGAAAATTTAAACATTTATAAATGTGTCAAAGACCTAAAATATTAAATGTATCCACGATAAATATCTAAGGGTTGAACAGCATATAAAAAGTCATGTCCAAGATATGTAGAAAAACTGTTTAAAAAAAAAAGAATCATGGAAAAATATCAATCTACTACATGGACTAAATCTACGTTAGTTTGTATTAATTTTACAAAATATATAAATGTATGTATTGCGTAGCACTGTCCATGTAAAAAGCTTGTTCTAAATTAGACGGGCTTGATACATTAGTTCCACCTGTCAGTGCCACTTCATTTCCATAGGAGTAATTATCCATGCTCCACCCAGTCTAAAATACCAAAGAAATAGTGTATTAATATGCACTATAATTACATGCAAATCATGGACATCTGTCACAGCTGTTGTTGATAAACCCACAAGATTGTGTTGTTGCCTCCAGTCATTAGCTGTTTTTAAGGCATTGAGATAAAGTCAGATGTACATGATAAAACAACCAGGCTATATATATAGCCAGTGTTTACGTACATACGTGTTGAAATATCTTTGTTTGTTGTGTACCATCTAATTATGGCTTGTTGGTTACTATGAAGACATACGTGTTGAAATGTCTTTGTATGTTGGTTACTGTATAATAGCGGTTTGTTGGTAACTAAGGATACATGTTAGAAAACATAAAGTTGATGTATATGCATCGAACAGAGGAATGCATATATAAGATCAACTGACACCAGAGATCAACTGACTTAGGATTCTAGACTGCACGCATTATCCTAGGATGTGATTTTGTTCTTTACCACAATATGGATATCGATCGAAAATAAGGAAATAAAATGTTGGTAAACTGAAGCGAGTGAGTGACAGACAAGCTTACTGGTTTTATTTTAGAAAGTAATTGAGTTCTCTTGATAATGAGATTGTTGCTGCTGAGATAAAAGTCAATACTTTGGGGTATGATGGTTTAGAAACGGTAGATATATACTCATCA
Organism: Lepetodrilus pustulosus; assembly: GCA_032355345.1. NCBI lineage: Eukaryota > Metazoa > Mollusca > Gastropoda > Lepetellida > Lepetodrilidae > Lepetodrilus > Lepetodrilus pustulosus. The sequence continues at coordinate 3,420 of JAULBP010034721.1, forward strand.
AAACAAATTCATTGCCAGCAGGTGTCTTGTTTGGAAGCCTTCTACTAAATTTTGGAACTTGGCTTGAGAAATCTGGTGTCATTCTTATTCCAATGTATCTGCAAGTGCTTGTGGAGTACCTGGAACCTGTAGATGTTTGGACATTCTTCATTTATTAATAATATGAAGTGAAATTTATGTCAAAAATGGCCATTTGTTCTCGTTTTGTTGATTATAGTGTGCAATGGTGCCTTGAGTATGGTTTAACTCTCTCCATGCTGGAGGCAACTAGAGATGCCATAAAGAGGTGTGTCTGTGCCTAATCTAGAAGGTAGATGGTTAACTGATGGGTTAAGCACATAATAAATATGCTTATTGTTATATCATATTAGTATTATATAATAATGGTGTTCTGAGTGTTCACAGCGGTAGTGGGTTAGGTGGGTGGGGTGGGGATGAGGTGTGTAGGTGGGGTTCTGGCATGATAAAAATGCAATGTAACATCCAATGTTCAGTACAGTACATGTAGTTTCAAAAGTTTCCGGTCATGACCTAAATGTCCAGAACAGCTTGACCTCATAACCAACCATTGGGACAGACATCCCAACGACCACATTAAAACCACATGCACTGTACTGGAATCAGTTGTATCTATATTGCCGCCAGAACCCTTAATGATGATGTGGGGACACCAGCCGAGAGTTCCACTGCTATTAATAGTGCTATATTAGTGACAATGGTGTCAATAACGGAGAATTATCCAGCAATGGAGACTGCTTTCACAGATCCATCATCCCTCAAGTAAAGTAGGAAGTCTCTCATCCATGGAATGTTAATGGCGCTGACCCTAATCTCAATTTCAGTAGACCAATTTCAGCATAGCAATTATTTGAAGATGGCCCATCTAATGCTGTAAGTAGTCTTGAAAGGTGGTATATGGCCACTAAGGACAAGTCTGGGAGCCAGGGTCTGTGTTTGAAGTTTGATCATCAGTGACAATGGTCAAGATCTGACCAACTCGGTATGCTTTATCTCTCAAATGAATCAAGAAGTCATCAGATATTCTTGGTATTGGAATGTGACATGGGATAATGTCATTATAAATACCCCAATTATGGAAGGCGATTTGAGTCGTGGATGATGGTCGTAATGAGGGTACAGGGCAAGTAGAAGCTGTATTGGAGACTATGCATATAGATCTACCGGACACGTCAGATGTGGTTGACGTCAAGTTAGGACAGGGCAAGTAGAAGCTGTATTGGAGACTATGCGTATAGATCTACCGGACACGTCAGATGCGGTTGACGTCAAGTTAGGACAGGGCAAGTAGAAGCTGTATTGGAGACTATGCATATAGATCTACCGGACAAGTCAGATGCGGTTGACATCAAGTTAGGACAGGATTTTGTTAGGATGCTGGAACAGGACACCTAACATTTGTATTTGCTGTGTGCTATATGAAATCCTAAGATGTTTGTACATGTTGGATGTAACTATTTGGGGCCAGTGTCTTCAACTTTCAGGATCCTATAAATAACCACCATTTTGTAAATAAGTTGGAGCAAGGAACATGAAGGGGATCATAGTTCAAGAATCTTATCTAAACAAGATCGTCCTTGCGGTGTATCTATGTAATTTTTACTTTTATACACCAGTAATGAATATCTTAACAGTCGTTCATCTCTTCAATGTATCAAGGGAATATTGTTATTGTAAACAAGCCATAATAACGAGTTCAATATCATTTTCTTTTCATATAGCATAAATATCAATATCTGACATTAAGAAGTAAAGACATATAATATTTCTAAGAGCTAGATATTATACACTTTCACAATATTATTTGATATCAATAATGCGATACCCAAAAAATAACATTTCCATATTAAACGCACTCCAGCCATATCGCACATCATACACTTTCTGACAAGAATCTTGCTGTTGGTTACTCTGTATAAATTATTGATAGAGCCACTTAATACTTTTGTTAGATCTAATATGTTCTCGGATACAGAATCCATTGGTAATCAATTGCAATTGATTCCGCAAACAGTGATGTCTTTGTAACAAACGCATTTCCCCCCACCGGTAAAGCAAACATGGAGACCCAAAGGCCCTGATTATCCCATATGCTCATTGACTCCGATGAGACACTTAAAGAACACTTAGCTGACGCCTCATTCCGGATTCCGTTTTCATCAGCATGAACTTCAGATTACATAAGTCCTTTTTTTAACATAGCACTCAAAATTACATCTACTTCACTGAGAAGCAGCTAGACGTCGAATTCAGAATTGACTATAGGCCACCAGTCGCTTCCAATGGCATATTAATAAGAGAACTCCTAAAGGAATTATTGACGCGAGGTAATGTAATCTAAAGACTAAGTATTCCAAAATACTGCATTAAATGAGGAATCCAATGTCCATGCAATCTATCTTCTATCAAGTCACAGGAATATCAGGTGAAGTATCTCTTAAGTATCCCCAGTTCACATAATGGTAAAACCAAAACCAAAAAAAAATATCTTTAAAAAAAAGTAAAAAGATAAATCAATTTTTCTCATTTTCAAAGGCAAAATTGCAACATTCTGTTACTTCTGACAATGTGATGGATGTACCATGAGACAGTGATGTCTGGATAATACTGCTTTAAACATACCCAAATACCATTAACTTTTAAAATCCATCTATTACAAAAACTAAAGGATAAATACCTATTTGTATATACTGTCACACCTTTTTACTCGATGCATTCATTCTAATGACGAGCTCGTGCATCAATATTGTTATTATACTAGCAAACACTATGAAGTGAAATATTTACGCATAGTCTACAAATGTCCATAACATCCCATTTGGCCATTGCCCAGTATTCCGTTTCCAGCCGCCTGATTACTTTAACCTTTGATTCAAGGATAGCTCATGCCTCATGCCATCTAATTACTACAACAAATATCTGAAAATACATGTTTGCTTGGACATAAACAGCCACGCTTTGCACGCTAATTGGCAGCTCAAAGGAGATGTAAGGCATTGCTACGGTAGCTGCAGGGATGACTGGAGGGATGATTTTCTGTGCTCATTGGATTCTTTGTTATCAAATTGCTGTAACCACCTAGTGTTCATTCTGTGTGGGTTAAGGGGACGGACAGTATTGGCGTCAGTCTCGGGATTCAGTGTTCTATGGACGACGATGACCAATCAGTGTCAGCACCAAGTGTAGCAAGCCATTAGCATAAAAGGAAATTGAAATCATACAATGTTCAGTTAAAGATCTATGTCATTTAATGTAATTTTGCTCTTCAGTATGTTACATATAACCAGAAAAAATTCTGCTAATGTATAAAATGTAAAATAAATTTGTCAAATTCTATATGATAATGTGTACTTTAGGTCACAAGGTCTACAATTCTGAACTAATTCTGGTCTTGCCTTGCCTTGTTTTGTACAAATGGGTTTCTCGCAAATGGGTGAAAGATTCCCGCGGCGATGTTAAACTCCATATTCACTCACTCACTCTTGGCAGATGATCAGGTGCATATACATTTATTGACATCAATCACTATAATTTCAGAACATTGTTTTACAATTATGTTTTTGCCACAAATCATTTAAAACCTATCACATTTACATGCTCTGTAATGTCCTGCTAGTATATCAATTCTTTAGAGGATTTCCAATAACACTATCTTTATCCATCATGCTTCCACTGAAAAACATCTGCTGAATTATAGCACTTTATAGGGCACTATTTCAACATGCCTTTCTGTTTTCCAAATGCCTAGTGCAATTAAATTCCAGGACCTTAAATAAATTGGAAGCACTTTAAGAATGGATCAACACTGTGATGAGAAAGAAAATTAAATATATTGACCCATGAACAGCCCAGAGAAGATGAGAATAGCATCACCGAGTCTTCATCCCCAGAAGAATCCAGTGCAGATTAATTACGACCTTTCCGATATTTTACATAAACAAGTTCCAATTTATTTCAATGAGTAAAATAGATGAACTAACATTAATCAATGTAGACTGTATAAGCCTGGGGTCCGATCAGTGAGTGGGATGGTGATATGTCAATGGTCTCATTAACAGGACATTGTTTTCTGGTATAATTCACAGTGAAGATATATAGGAAACACTTTACTGTATTAATACAAGCTCTTGCACTCGGGACTGCCTGACGACAGACTAATTGTAATTATTTGTACAACACAATCTGCAACTTTGGTACACACACGCATGGATCTACAAATATTGCGTGCACGCTGCACAGAACCACAAATCTAATACACAACAGGCAGTCAGTAGTCCATCTTCATAATTGACGTCATGACCTTTGCTGGCCCATCCTGATGTTTGCTAACCTATTGGTACGGATGATAAAACAAAGGGTTCGCGTGTCGAGGAAAGTGTGATTATCAAACGGAATCTGGTCTTGCCCCGACTGCTGGCTGCCTTTCTGGCTGCAGATTTGATCGCGGGCATCTATCTGTCGGGCATCTCTGGTTGCTCCTAGCAATTCGAAGGTTAAAAGACAGCCCATTAGTCATGGCAGAATTATGCATATTTGCATGGTGCCCTTGTCTAACTTCACATTTTTATTAAATTGGGGTTTTGAGCCACTTTCAAGAGTCTTTCGCTTATACCACAGTTTGTCAGTTATGGGCAGGAGGAAACTAAATATTGCAGAAAACCTGCGAGTACTTAGCTGGTACTGACAGACCAAGGATGATAACTACATTGCCATGGTACTGACAAAGCATCTTATCATCAGTAGCATCAGAAAGGTGCCGTAATCCTGGACAAGATTGGAACCTGGGTCATTTGGCGCCAAATTCCAAATGTTCTACTATTGCACTACCTGAACCACTCTGGTCTGTCTTTAGGCATCGAGAACCAGAAGTATCCTTTCATTTCCATAATTATTCTTCTTGCATCCAGACAAAGATACTGTCTGGCATTTGGTGTAAAGTACATAGCCACTAAATAACTAGAGTTTGTTCTCCACAAGATACACACGCAGGTAACATCAATGAGAAGAGCCTGACATAAACAATCTAAATATACAGACTTGGGTTTCTGTCTATTAGAATTTTCAAAGAAAACAATTCATAAATTGAAATACAATATACAATAAGAGAGAAACAAGTTGACCTTTAAACATTAGTTGTGAGCTACTTGATTTATGTTTATTAGAGCTGTGCAAGCTACTTTGTGTCTGTTTTAAAGCTATGCAAGCTACTGTACATAGTTTCTATTTATTAGAGCTGTTGCTAACTAAATTGGATTCTATTCACAAGAGCTCGGGGAGCTAAAAATGGACTTGGGTTTCTGTCTATTAGAGTTGTGCGAGCTACTTGGTTTCTATTTATTAGAGCGGTGTGCTAAGCTATTAACCTTTCCCTTAAGTTGCTAACAATAAATTACCTAAGGATGCAAACCACCAATTTGTCTGTCTGGAAGAAAATTATGACCTAAATCTAGCCTGGTGATTAAATTTGTTATCAGGTCATTGATCTAATACTCGGATTACAGCGTGAATGCATACATAAATATCAATAAATGTATTACGCATCAAACCAAATATTGCATTATCAATTTAATGATTAATATTAGATTTTAAAAGCATTATGGATAAATAATACAGAACATCTTTTTTAAATATTTGGTAAGAAGACAATAATAAACCAATATAAGAATCCATACAAAAATTTAAATAAATAATAGCACTAATAACTCAAAATATAAATGTGACCTTTGAAAACATGCTATTATTCAAAAAGAATCAAAGCAACAAACCAGGGCAATAAAAAACATTAATGCCCATTAAAACAAACCAGTACAATTGACAGAATTAACAACACCTATTCATAATAGCATTTGAATGCACTATGCCACAAGAATGTCTGAAAAACGGAAATAATTCATCATAAAACAACATTATAATGTTGCAATAATCCAACCAAATTAACCTTTGGGTCTAGGTTATCTGTACCTAAGTAGTGTAACACCAAACTAGTCATCAGAACTTCCTTTTAACCGTGACACACCAGAAAGAAATGTGTCTTTTATATCCTCGGTAATCCCATGAATCAGGTTTTTTGTTTTATTTCTCAAGTCTAATGGATGTACTGGGTCTTGTATGTTAAAGAGTTAATTGCTGTAGTTAGTCAAAACCATGATTAGTACTGGTCAGTTAGTAGCAGCGATTGATTATTTAAGATTAGTTGGTGGGAATAGTGATAAGTGTTGCTCAGTGGACGTGGTGACCAGTACTGATCCATTAGTAAAAAACAGTGACCAATACTATTCTAAAATAGAAAAAGTGACCAGTAATGATTATTTTTTGTTTTGTTGTTTATTAATTAGTGCCTTACAATGCGGAGGGAATATTAACTAACATGATTAGTTAGTTGACACAGTGATTAGTATTGATTAGTTAATTGACATAGTGATTAGTATTGATTAGTTAGTAGTTGCAGCTACTAGTGCTTATCATTTGGTGGAAATACTAAGAAGTTACAGAATATAGAAGTCCAGTACTGATCAGTTACAAGATTAGTATGGATGAGTTGGTGGTTTTAGTGATTAGTACGGATATTTTTGGTGTGAATATTGACCAGTACTGATCCATTAGTGGACATTGTGACTAGTAGTGCCCCAATAGTGAATATCACGACTAGTACTGATCCATTCATGAAAATAGTGATCTGCACTGCTCACTCAATACATAGTTACTACAACTGTAATGTTTAGGAATTTTCCAAGTTAATAAAAAAAAAAGTAATATTCTAAATGTACATCTGAATTACATCTGTATTATTCATCCCATTTGAACAATTTTCCACGTTGGTGATTTTAAACACAGACCTTTGCACTAATTCCAGATTTGTGACGTCTTGCTCAGAATCCTCCTTCAGATGTCTTGGCCAAGTCTGTGACGTTCTAAATATAAGTTAGATCAATGACCTTATAAGGCTTGACAGCTCTATCTGCTGATACTTCTGGCAAGCTGATTACCTTACATGAAGATCTTTCATTGTAGGTTAGTTATTATGGATCATAAGTCTCTGGTCTGGTATTTTATATCCCCGTCCCTCGTCTCTAGCGGCCAAATGTCTCTGTGGTAATGTTGACATGGCGAGCTCGTTCTCATGGTGACAGGAGCAATGTGCTTCCATTGATACGTCATATATAATAGGTCAACAATAGCTTTTATTGACATAACCATTATTCTTCAGTGGAGACAGCCAATTTCCTGGGGATCTTCATCCTGCATCTAATGAAGGTATCGGAGGTTCACAGTTAATGAAGACACCCAGTATCTATCTGAGATTCACGTCCAATGATCTCAAGCCATAAAAATAGCATTACCAATTGCATACCATCTCAGATATACAAACTTGTGTTTCAATCAATACGTACATGTATGCTGACCATCTATGTTTTCCAGGTCAACTTGCATTTATTTTAATGATGTTTAAAATTTACATTGCAACATAGTCTATCATCTTGTGAAGTAATTATGTTCTTTCCTTGTTTCTTGTAACAACACACTGTTCTGACCCCGTGATTACAAACCATTTTCGAGTACAATTTCATACTCAAATCAAAGTGTTGTCCACAAATAATCACCAGATAAAATTTGAGCTTGAGCATGAAATCGTACTCAAAATGTTTCATAATCTCCAGACCAGGTGTGTTTGCCATCAGCAATGTTCAAATATGGCTTCTTTTGGAAGCTGTTGTCTAGCGTACAAATTACCATCAGTTCATGTATCTACTCTCAGAGATAACAGGTAGTCAGGTGATACGTGTTCACACTTTATTGAATGATCTATGTATGGGAGGTAAGACCTTTGTTGAGGATCACCTCGGGCATCCAATGCATGATCACGTTGAGGATCACCTCAGGCATCCAATGCATGATCATGTTGAAGATCGCCTCAGTCATTCAGTGCATGATCATCCTATATGAACAAGGATGGAGATGTGCTAATTAACCCATTAGCTAATAACCAGGCGAAATCCGCAGCACAATGCCAATATTAGATGACAATTATGTGCGATAGCAATGGCCTCCCGAAACGGAGTTTAACCATCTTTTGGATAACACCATCAAAATTGTGTACAATACATATTGTGATTAATTAAATGGATGACTGTTCTTGAAATAAACAAGTGATTGATGGCAATGAACATCAACAAGGAGCACATGTCAAGGTCGAAATGGTGCTATCAGTATGATGTCCAAAGAAAGCAACAAGCGACTGGAGAGCTTATTGATCTGCTGGACGGACAACCCAGTAGCCATACACGACTTCACCACATTTAAATTGCCAACTCCGCCTTGCAACTTCATCCGCATTTTAGTAACAGGTATTCGAGAGTCGAGCATGTTAATGAAGTGCTGCCAATGCACGTGTTGGATGGGATCAATATTGTGCGAACACTTGTAGTCGCTCCCACGTGTCTCCAGGGAGAAGCCAGTAGATGGACAGACGTACATGGAGGAATATTGGTCAGGGGGTGATGGAACAGCTGGTCTTGGGCAGCCATTGACCAGTGCTGTGTGCACACACACGCGGTCAGGCTGCAACAGGCGGGATCGAAAAATCTCCGTGTAGTCACACGTGCTTCTCATCAGGTCAAAGGGTTAAAGTTCATGAACATGCTTCATGTCAATACATTTCACTTAAATTAATTGCACCGAGGATATTTCTGGTGTAAGTGTGATATCTGAAAAGGTTTCGAGGCAAATCAATCGCAATTAATAACCAGGACTCATTCTAGGATGACAATAAGTCTGTCTATGAATGGTCCATCATAACCTGCAACCGAGCTTCATTATGACAAACAATGAAACATTTCTGAGAAGAACCAAACCACAAATTAATTACAGCCGAAATTGTCATTGTATTAGAAATAGAAGAGCATAATGTGATAGCTAATGCAGACATCTTGAACATCTGTTTCCAGCCGAGTTTGGCCAGGTAATAATAGTATACATGCACAAAAATAAGGGAAGCATTAACAGTATAAAGATCTCATCTCAAATATCTAAAAGCAATTTTTTAAATACGCTATCAGTATTTTCCCCAAGATTTGCACTGGAAATATCAAAACATCCATTGACAACTGCACTTGTATTGACAGTGATGATGGATATATGGACAGCGATGATGGACATGTGGACAGTGATGATAGTCTGATGCACCTCGCTGATGGACTAATGGGCAGTGATGGTGGACTAATGGATAGTGATGACATACCGCTCTGGCACTGTGATAACTGAACCTCAAGTAGCCACTCTTCTACCAATCTATAGCTGCTCCTCCAGATACACACGTCAGCTTTCTTACCCTAACCTTTTCTCTTCTGTATCACATTGTCAATAAATCTTTGATCCATACATACTGCTACAGCAGGAGGTAAACTTTGATATTCAGTTAATTGGAAAACCATGTCGTTAATAATATACATCCTTTTATTAAAATTGAACAACTGTTCCTCATACTTGAAGATTGGCATAATGACACCTAACAGATTTTAGTCAAGTGAGTAGTGGTTTACATAATATACTCAACAACATTAAGGATACGCAGATATTTAGAAAGGAAGCTTTCTATCAAATTTTGAACTCAATCTTAGGAATCTGATACCATTCTTCTTTTAATGCATCTGCAAGTTCTTGAAAAGTATCAGAAGCCTGCATACATTTGGAAATTTTGTTGTTAAAATAATATAATGCAGGGTATCCTTTCATGAAGCTCTCTTATCTACTAAGAGACTGGTAGCGCTCTCTTTGCCGATAGCTAATACACTGGATCTTAATAAATTTGTTGAGTATATATCATACCAAATGTGTCACAAAAGGAAATAGTAGTTCTCAAATTACAGATCTAAATTCAGCTGATTGTGTCATTAATAATGGTGTTTGGAAAGAAAACAAACCTGTGTATTCATAGAACAATAGTCATTTGTGGCAGACTTGTAATAATGCATTGATAAATCATAATACAGTGTCCCCTCGATATAACACGGTTTGACAGAC
>JAULBP010034831.1:0-13456 GCA_032355345.1 Lepetodrilus pustulosus
TAAGAGCAATCGGGATTTCTTTCCTATACCTGGCAATCTCAGCATCAATGTCTGATGACAGTGATGGAGTAGTGGGCCCACTACTACCTGTTATCAGAACATCTGACCCAAACAAATCCTCCAATGCAGTTTTCTTTGGCTTTGGTTCATCTGAAGCTGAATCATCTGAATCGGACTCTATCCATTCCATCTCAGTACTTCTGGCAGGGTGAGTGGCAGGGAGATCTTCGTGCTTCATCTGTGGCTGAGTGACAGATGGGCCAGCTATGTCAGGTAGAGACGTCACTGTCAGGCTTGGCAGAGGATGAGCGGCAACAGTACTGCTTGACGGAGTCGACTCTGGTTGACTATCTTGTTCAGATTTGATGTTGATCTGTAGATTATGAAAATGAAGCACAATAAAGTATGCATTTTAAATAATGTATTTATGTTAATATAATGCTTTTATTTCTTCATTTATGTACTTGCTTTGCTACAACTTGTACAATAGTAATCATTTAGTCATATATTTCAAATCAGATTTAGAACATATTTTTTGTAATTTTTAAATGAATGTTCATAACATGCCTACCTGGACAGCAGATGGAGACTGGATGGAGTTTACAGCAAGTGCTCTCAGTGACATGCCACGGAACACCTCGTCACGCGTGTAGGGCTCCACGTAAGCCAGGGCCAGGAATCTTGGATCCAGTGCTGTACACAAGAGAAGCATCTCTTGTATCGCTGGGTCGGTATAACGCTTATCAATGTTCTCTTTGATCGCAGCCTTCATCTGTTTGATGATTGGTGGATCCACCTCACGCTGAACAGTAATCGATGCACGGATCTGGTACAAGAGAGGATGAATGAGCGACAAGGTTGGATTTTTCTCCTCACACATGCTGGTGGTCATGGTCTTCAGGGGTTTTAGCAGAATCATCACACACTCAGCATGGAAGATATCATTATCTGTTAGAGTGACAATGTCCTTGTAATCTTTTCTGATACCTGGACTGACCAAAGCTGCTGCTATGGCGGGCTGCAGGTCCAGATATCGTCTAACCATGTCGAAGGAGCTATTCCATCTGGTGTCGACATCAAGGATCATCTGATGCTCCGGTAGCTCCAATAGCCTCTGTTTCTGCTTGAGGACACCTGCTGCAGTAGTACTCTTTCGAAAGTACTTTACGATCTTTCGAATCCTGGACAGAAGGGTGTGCATTGTTGGCACTGCCAGGGCTTTCTTTGTGGCCAGATTCAATGTGTGAGCAAAGCATCTCACATGCGGCCCATATCCACTCTCTCGTACCCCGACTTCAATGTTGGCTGCATTGTCCGTGACAACAGGCAATGTCATTCCGGGTCGTTGAATGTTCCAGTTCTCTACCGATGACTTTAACTGTGCTGCTAAGTTTTCACCGGTATGCGCATCGTAGCTCACTTTCGTTTCCAGGACAGTACTTTTCATTACCCACTCATCTGTGATGAAGTGGGCAGTGACAGCAGTGTAATTCTCAACAGCTCTTGATGTCCAGGCATCTGTGGTGATTGCAATAAATATTTGTCTGTCTAGTTCTTCCTGGAGTCGTACCCTTGTTGACTGATACAATTTTGGGATGAGTGTCTCGGAGAAATATTTCCTCGTGGGAACCTGAAATGACATGGGTGAAATAAGTAATGTTCAATTCGAAATTATAAATATTACTATAACTGTAAACAATTTTACATGAAACAGTTATAAATGTCAAAGTCTGAGTATATCATATGTCTTATATTATTATAATAAATTAAAATGTTCGAATTACAAGGGGGTCTGGGCCTGGGGGTCATTTGAACGGTATATTCAATGTTAAAGGTATCGACTGTGTGATCCCCTGAAAATTACATATACTAGTATTTGATCATTGATGATTGAACTCCTTAGTATGTTCTTAAATTCTATGAACCCTAGTGAATATTTTGACGACTATTTCTATGCCACTAAATCTTTAAATGCTGATTTGTAGATGATTAATATTTCATACATACCTCATACTTGGGTTCCAGGACATGGAGTAGCTGTTTAAACCCCTGCTTTTCTACCACAGTGTAAGGTCTGAGATCCGTGACGATAAACTTTCCGATTTGGTTGGTGATGGCAGTTGCTCGTGGCGAATGAAATGGAAGCTTTTGAGTGGAACGAAAAGCATCGTCCAGCTTCTGCTGCTTAGGGGTGGAGTTTGACACTGATAACAATGTACTGCAATCGGTAGACTTGGACTTCGTTGAGCATTCAGGGTGATGCCTATTGAGATGTTGGATCATATTGGTAGTGTTACCAGTTTTGTACTTAATAACCACTCGGCATATTTTACAAACAGTTACATCATTCCTGTTGCTAGTTTTGCTTTCTGCAGGAAGACCAAAATAGTTCCAAACATACGAACGTGACGATCGGGAAGTAGGCTTGCCTAAACGACCAACAAAGGTTTCCTTGTTGGCCATGTTTGTTTACCCACGTATCGCGCTATGATTGGCTGAAACGCCTAACGCGTTATAGGGAATCCCCTCTTTATAGCGCGAGCTACGGAAGTAAACAGTGGCCAGTGCACACGTTTTCGAATGGACTCTTACCAGCAATATTAATATTAACGAGAACCAAACTATAGGAACAGGTGGAGTGCAATCTACGGAAGAGAAAGTGTCCAATTAAAAAAAAACCGGGGAAAACCGCGGTACTCAAATTTAAAACCGTGAACCGAACCGTGTGCATACAAACCACGAATACCGTGAACCGCGGTGAATCGTCTCATCCCTAGTGAGCACATAAGCTCTTAAATTCTGGTTTGAGATCTTGCGGAATAGCATCTTTCCGCTTTATGCTCAATTTGTAATTTGCAGCCGAAATGATGGCTACACCATCAACGATCTGAGTCAAGATATTGGATATCACGCCGGAATCGCTGCCACTGATCTTTGTATGTCGTACAAAGCAGCTATCGCTGTAGTTATAGGCATCAGGCCATGACAAATTATGTCCTGTGTTTTCTGAGCCTTGGCATCTCTCATACGACTCTCAGAATCCATTACCTGCCAAATTCCAGGATTTACCTTAGCAGGTTTGAATTTGGTAACATTTGCAGGAGAGAGATGCTTGTCACACAATTCCAGTCTCTGTTTATCAGCCAATCTCATTGTCATTAGACCATCAATGAGATCGGCAACAACTTTCTCCACAGGGGAGCCAGATTTCTCGCAGACTTTGTATTTTTCTGCCAGTTGTTCAAGCAGCGAACGTGTTCCATCCACATTCATTGGCGTTGCCTCCCTGGCAACACTGCCCTCCTCCCACTCTTCCTCCACTCCCCTGGTCATGGCCCTGCTGACCTGTTGACAGGTGGTCTGAGAGGGAACAGTATGGCTTGTATTCAAATTAACACTAGCACTATAATTAGATACCCCCATTGTCTTGATCTGCTGTGTCTCCATGGGATCGTCATGGGTTGCCAACTGGCATTGCATGTCAGTAACTGTGGAGTTCACAGAATTGATGAGGTTCCATTGTTTCTTTTGCATCGCATGCAGCGATTGCAATAAACTTTCATCATTATTTTTGCAATTTGTGCCCTCTGCGAGGGTCACTGCAGAAATACATACTGGACTGTCCCGTGCAGGGCTTAGTCCTCTGTGTGCTTTTTCAAAGTTTTCTACATTTTCGCAAGGAATACTATCGTTAGGCACACTACAATTTGATTTCTTCATAATAACTGAGTCACAGGCCTCTGACAATCCCAACAATTCAGAATGCATCTTTTCAAGAATATTGACGCCGTCGTTGCCCGAGGTCGCCATAATGGGTATATTGTCACTGCCCGAACAAATAAGTTGGGTTAAGCAATTATAAAGTTAAAATTTTACTATACCCTCATAGAAGTCAATCCAGATAGTTCCAAATATTGTAAAACCACATAAACCGCTCCAATGAAGAAAAAGTTCCAGAAAGTTGTCACAGAAGTCAACTGACCTAGCCGACGCTAATTACGCACTGAAGCCGATTCTTCATGCGCAATCTCACGGGAACTCACGTGACCTGATGCTGAAGGAGAATCCTCCCATGCATGCTAAGGGTGAAGATTCCGCAGCCAACTTCTGCGGCACAGAAGTCGACTTCATATCTCAAAGTTCTGGCATAAAAGCACATGGCAGTACATCAAAATGCACCCTCCGATGTGTCGATGGCACTGTCAATTTTCACGTACATGTACCTCTGTTATGAGTTGCTCCATGTACCTGAACGTTCCATGCCTATCTCAACCAGTGCTCACGTATGCGCTCTGGAAAGTACATGGATTGGTCAGAACATCATTTCCTATTTTAATGTATAAGTTGGAACTGTTACAGAAGTCAAAAGTGATCACATGATAATGAATAATATCACCTGTGTAGTCTGTACACTGACTAAATACTGGAACACTATAAAAACCGTTTGACTAATGTTCTAGGGCATTCAGCATTTATAGATTTATACACACAGTATCATCTGCCTCGTTCTTTAGTTTTTAGGCCTTTATTTAATGTAAGACTACACAAGTGATTTCATTTGTTATCATTCATTGATGACTTCTATTGTATATAGTAATCTACGATGTTACATGCAGAAATCGTCGCTATACAGGTGTCCGTAAATCGGCCATAATTCCTTAACCCATGAAAAAGATGTAAAGCTGATACAGTTTTCTATAGTTGTAGCTTTACTCAAAATTATCATACCATAACAAAATTGATTAGCAAATGTTCAACTTGTAGGAACGTAAACAGCGTCCAAATGATGTATTTTATATAGTGGCATGTCATGTAATACATCCATATAGAGGCATGTCACGTGATACACCCATATAGAGGCATGTCACGTGATACACCCATATAGAGACATGTCACATGATACACCCATATAGAGGCTTTCACATGCAGGTGCGGACAGCAGTTCCGCTGAAAAGCATGCGACTTGTTTAAATTATTTCAAAACGGATAACCATTGGTTAATAAGCATCCAACCAGGATCTATGTTATGAATACGTTTTTGCAACATTTAGGACTGGCTTCCTGCTGATATGAAATGAGCACCAAACTGAATGAGCACATGAAAATCAATGGAACAAACCCAACTTGCAAATTTGGTGGAATAAAAAAACTGGAATCGAAAACATATAAATCCAATGATGGTACTAGGGGTCGGACGAGTCCAAAATATTGGACTTGAGTACTCAGGTGTTAAGACCTGACCCGGACTCGAGTACCTGAGTTTATCTTTATGTTGCATACTTAAGCATTAAAGTAAAGTAAATAGTAGAAGTACATGTTGTAGAAAAGAATAAACCAATAGTGGTGTAGTAACTTTGCAAAGTATTAAATTCATGTCGTTACAGTCGTAGTAAAGTTCACTGCCGCCTATCACAACTACGAAGACATATGTTGCCTCACTATTCCGGAAAGGATTACAGCGAAATGATATTAGTTGATGGAAATATGGTAGTGTAACTTAAATGCATACAATCGCATAATCGCTTTTGAATACCCAACAAACCTTTTGTGACCTCAGGGAAAGTCCATCTCAGCAAAACAAAAACATTCAAATGGTAGAACTCTTCACCGCAGCGAACCATAATTTCAGTTACTAGTTATTTTCCTATTATTTGGATAATATATGCGAGGGTCAAATGTAATATGTTTTACAGGTCAGGGTAAAATATTATATGGGAGTAGTATATGTGAATGTTAAAGGTTAGATGTCAGGGTCAAATGTTATGGGTGTAATATATGAGTGTCAGGTTACAGGTCAAGGTCAAATTATATAGGTGTAGTCAAAAGGTCAGGGTCAAATGTATAAGGGTGTAATATATGTGGATGTGAATGTCCAAGGTTGGAGGTCAGGGTAATGCACATGTATGTCAAAGGTCAGAGGATAAATTCCTTACCCTGCAGCGGCAGGTGGAACACTTGTCACGTGGGTTGGGGAACTCATTGTCGTGGACGTATGTCTGTCCCATGTAGTGACACTCCTGACACGTGGCACAGCCCCACGCGTCAACCATAGGATGGTCACATGACACCCGGTCGCATACTCGTCGCTCACAGCGCAAACTGCCGAACTGCAACACAAACATTCATTTCAGGTTTAAGAACATAAATTTAAATTTCAGAAGTTTTGGTTTGTGAAATCTAGGATTTTAATAGACATTTAGTTTTAGGTTTTAAGTTATTTTTAATTTTAGGTTTGAGAATCTGTTTCTGGTGATATCATGTTTGTTCGTCTTTTCAAATGTGGTTATGTTTATTAACCTCATTCCAACTGGTGACACCTAGATAGGTCTGGTAAAGCAGTGATAGAAGGTAGAACTGTCATTCATGCATCCAGAACGTATTTTCCAATTCCATCATGTTCTATGAACAGTCATTCATTGAACCAACTAATACCAATTAAAAACTTAAAAACAAAAATAATATATATATAAACATGGCCCATTCTTGAAGAGCAAGACCACAATGAATTAAATGTATCTTTTTTTCAACATATTTTGCTTTCTAAAAATAGTATTCCCTCCTCCACCATATACAATAATTTTCACGAATAAGAAACGCTCGATCAAGGAAATGAAAACATGCCTTGCTTATCTCCCCTCACCACTGGGTACTGTGCAACTTTTGGTGCAATAATTGACCAATGAATTTTGAAAAGCTGCAACCAACGGCAACTGTATGAGTCTACGAACAATGGCATTACTAGGACACCATAGGTAGTTAAAAAAGGGAAGTCACTCCTAGGATATTGTTGTCTGCATTGAGATTTTCGAGTAAGTTCATTTCTATTTAACATGTTTGCAGATGAAATCTTTGCCTGCATACCACAACCTGAACATTACAGGATGTAAGCTAGGCTAGATAAATAAGCAAAATTCCTCTAAATTGCAGTTACTAACTTGCGTTTTGTAGTCTGAGCATCAACATCTGATCTAATTGTTTTTGGAAATGTAAGTTTTAACACACATAGATCTATCTATATTATGTAATCTGGCAAAATAAAGCCTGTGCATATTGCAAGAGTCTGAATCTATGCCGTTGTTAAGCAGATCTATGGAATAAAAACTTGCAGTACCCAACCAACAAGAACCAGAACTCAGGGTAGTTTGTGTGTCTAATTTGGTGGGTGTCTACTCGCGTTACTAATTTGCCGTTTTTGTCCTAAAAATAATTCACAGTTAAATTTCCTACTACACTTGCTTTGTATACTAGTATGTTATACTTAACCCAAAATATTCATTATTTCCCAATTGAGAGGATTGGCCTAAATCATTGTGTTCTTGCCCTTTAACGTCATAGGCGGACGAATGCTCATCAGTGGACTGTGGCCGTCTCTCTATATCAAGTTGTTTTTCGGTAGTTTATCATTATTTATTCCAATAACCTGATTATGTTGAATATGGTGATTACGGAAAATATGTGCCTCGTGAACATTAATTTCACTCGGGACATATTT
Organism: Lepetodrilus pustulosus; assembly: GCA_032355345.1. Classification (NCBI taxonomy): domain Eukaryota; kingdom Metazoa; phylum Mollusca; class Gastropoda; order Lepetellida; family Lepetodrilidae; genus Lepetodrilus; species Lepetodrilus pustulosus. The sequence continues at coordinate 7,493 of JAULBP010034831.1, forward strand.
TCCGTAATCACTCATATCGAGTGGGTTATTCTCAAAATCCATATCTAACGTTGGACCACTTTTGAGACTTCTGTAAAGTACTTCATGGAGTCATATGTGAAGCACGTACAACGTACATGTAACGATATGTATATGACCTCACAATTCATTATACTCTGTAAATCGAATGTCTTATTGATTGAATTATTGCTTTATGTCGCGGCGGGAATATTGCACCCATAGGTGACGACCGAATGTCTTATGAAACCTGACTACTGCTTCAATGTTTTTGTCTCAATATCCCTACTTATTCAGTGTTGGATAAAGATATTAACACACTCGCTAGTGTGGCATATTGATTTTACGACACTCGTTCCTACAAAATATAAACTTTGATGGAACTTGTGTCATAAAATCAATATGTCACATTAGCTATAGCTATCTCTATATATGTATATCTATAGATTAGTAGAAATAGTGAAAACAATTAATCACACTTGTCTGGGAAATAAAGAACATATGCAATAACCTGATTATAGTAACCTTTGACCTCTTGATCTTGGCACTTTTATGATCGCCTAAATGATAAAGCATTTTCCTTGGTCGGGTTACCCCATTGTTGATTTCATTACTAGGTTAGGCTTTGGCATATGTTCTAAAACAAATTAGCATACTTGAGGCAATGTTACTTCTTGAAGCAACTGAATACTGGAGGCAATGATCCGGGCATGGCAACAGGCAATTGCAGGGCTCAACATTAACTTTTTAAGGCACTTGTCCTATAGGACGTACACAAAATAAAACTACCCGGGGCCGAGGTTACGAAACTTCCTGAGTATGGCTCAAGCTCAAATTGTATATGGGGATTTATGAACAAAACTCTGAGTTGAGCATGGAATTGTACTCAGGAAAGTTTCGCTATCTCGGGGTCTGTTCCAGCAGATAGACCACTTGACCTGTGGTATATATTCACATGACCCTAGTAAATTCTACCTGGCACAGACAGGCAGACAATTAGGGGCAACTATCACAGGTAATTTAACTATCACAATAGTATTGCAATAGTGAGAATTATTTTCACAATATTATCACAATTTTACAAACATATTGCAATAGTATCATGATAGTTCTTGAGTATGCAAAATTAATGTTATGTACATACAAGTAACTATTATCTGTTAATTAAGATGTATTGAGGTACAGTGTCCCCTCGATATAACGCTGAAGTTGGGGTCCATGACATACACCATTGCAAGTTGGAATACGTGTTTGTTGCGACGCGGACAAGTTGGAGAGTCAGAAAAGAAGCCAAGTAGAACGGAGAAAAAACTATCAATATTCCATCATACTATCAGCAATTGTTATCGATTGCTAAGTTTGCTATTGATATATTGCTATCAGGACACACACTATCGCAATAGGTCGCCTTATCATTACACCCCTATGGACAATCCTTAACTGCCAAGCTCTGAACTGTGATATCAGTGTAGAGCCACGTTCAGGGCAAACAAATCGATCCTGGACAGGTAAGGCAGCAGATTTCTGTAGATCTGCAGAAAATTGCCATGCCTGATGATCATGAGTCTTTTGGCAATATGCATATTATTTGTCTGTAAGGTCACATGGATCACGTTTCCACATAATTTTCTCCAGGAAGTTCTTCGTATTCTCTGGCGTGCCGCTGATCGCGCTTGACAACGAACATCGTGAAGAGGAAGAGAACTCCGCCAGCCACATATAAGCCCGGGTACAGAATGTAGAGGGCACCTGTGTGCAGCAACGGAAAAAAATAACATTTAAAAGAAATTTCACCCATTTCCAAAAAGCGCATTTGAGTTGTTATTCTGGATATTTGTGTTATTTAATTGTGCATAATAATAATAAATATATTACTAATAATAATACAGTACTAATAATAATAATGAAAAATATATATGCCTTTTTAATAGTGACAAGTATATTTATCCCAACATAGCAAGACATACATGAAGGGACAGTATAGCAAAGGGAGGAAAGTTTATGACAAATTTTAATCTTTGAATTATTCTTACATCTATGATGCACTTGTGTGCAGGGATCAAAATTAACACTTGCCCATTTCTACCAAAGCAAAAGGTATCGTAACGGCGAGCAGAAATTCATAACATTTGTTATTTGTATCACTATTCGGGCCAGGATGTTTTAAAGTTAGTTTCTATCCCTGTGTGTAAATTAGTATTACATCACAATTTGGGTTAAAAATATCCCCATTAAATGTTTTTTTTTATAATAACATCCCAAAACCAAAACCATCTGCCAGATATGGCAGCCTCTTTACACATGGTCTCAGTAGACGATATTATCCCAGTACCCTAATTCATTTATTTAGCATTCAATATTCCCTGCTGAAAAATAACCCCAACAGTGCCTCACCTCTTAGGGCCGCCACCTTGCTGTAGCCGTTCCGCTCCAGTGATGCCTGTATAGGGGGCACCAGGAGAGGCAGGTTGCCGCCGATGTTGCTGATGACGAAGAGGTAGACGGCAATGGCCCCAGTCCGCACATTACTCGGAACCAATTCTACAAGAACTGCTAGTGCCACGCCCACCCACATCTCGCCTGAAAACAAATAATAAAATTATTAATAACAATAATGAGTGAAATAGTAATAATAATACTACTACTACAACATGTTCTACTACTAATAATAATACTAATAACAAACAAACAAAATAAAATAATATTAACATCAATTACATGAATAATGTAAGCTGATGGTTGTTAAACGAATGACACATGATGCAGTAGAAAGCAGGAAAATTGTAAACAAAATTATGAAGAATACCAAGATGGCATAGATCTATCTACAGTTTGGCATGTCACTTTGACCCACAATAAAACTAGTTTATCTTGAGGCCAACGTCTAACTAAAGCTGTAAATATTAGCTACGATATACATACATACATAATGGAACCAGAGGAGAGAATGCTCGCTCAATATACATAGAATGCATCTGGCCATCCCAGCCATGGATGCGATGCTCACCTATTATACAAGTAGGTATCTGACAGACATAACCCCAGGAAGGCCTCAGGGGCCTGGCATGCAATGCTCACCTATTATATAAGTAGGTATCTGACAGACATAACCCCATGGAGACCCCAGGAACAGAGTTCCAGCAGCAAATGGAGCTGCAAGGAGCTACAACAGAAACAACAATTGAGTATTTTCAGGTGCGTTGTCTTCCATGCAAGAGCCGAGTATGTAGTCGAGGGACTAATTAGCATCCAATGCTGATGTATTTCCGGCTAATATTGAGGTGAATCGAACAAAAAGATGAGCAACTTTCCAAGGCTCCTATCCTATTAAATAACTTATGGAATGACAAACGAAAACAGAAAGGTTTTGAACAATCCAAGAAAATTTGGATGCGGATGTACCTGGCTGACAACCAGAATGAGGACGCTGGCATACAATCCACGTCTCCGCACCACACGGTCCGAGATGAATCCTCCCACTACCACACCCACACTCCCGCCCACCAGCGGGATCCACGACATGTAGCTGCCCACTTGTTCCTTGGTCTTACCAATGGCAGTGAAGTATGGCTGGGTGTTGTAGGCCCACACATATCCAGCTGCAACAAAAAACCAACAAGATTTTCAGGTTTCCTCCTGCCCTAAACTGACAAGCAGCATAAACTGTAGCAACATTGTGGTAACATTCTTCCTGCTAATATACATGCAACCAAATATTACACATAAGGCGATTATTTAGGTGTTTGAACCATTAGAGGGTTTGAATAATTACGGTACTACAGTGTCCCCTCGATATAACGCTGAAGTTGGGGTCCATGACATCCCCCCACCCCCACCTTATAGTACCCGCATGACATACCCCCCGCGTTATAGTACCCGCCTCATAAGATATTACAGGGAAATAACGAAAATAAAAATGGGATCCACGTCTGACCCAGCATAATATCAAAATCCGCGGTGCATCAGACAGTGTTATATCGAGGGTGCACTGTATTATTATTTATCGTAACTCGCAGTAAAACAATTAATTGCTAGCCTACCAGCATTCCTGATTGACCCGGCTAAACACAGGAGGAGGAGCGAGGGGCTGTAAAATGGCTTCAGAGTTTGGCCAAATCTGACCTTCCAGCTGTCATGGTTCCCTTGAACTTGACCTTCGCCCTTTGACACAGTCTGCTGACGAGCTGGCTCCTTCAACGTGATGATGATGAGCACTCCGACAACGAGGCCTGGCATGCTTGCTATATAGAATGCCCATCTCCAGCCCTGCAAGAGGAATTAGTGGCAAGGTCATTGCGGCAACAGGTCAAAGGTCACTAATCAGGTAGTGCATATTCTGATAAAGATATGGCTATATTTCCTCAGATAGGTATGGATATTTTCATCATCGTACCCCACGGTATGGGATCGTGAACGGCTAGCCATATTTCCAGACCGGAAGCAAACGATTTATACCGTGAGAAGTTTGTTTATTTTTGTTATTGTAGCATTTTAACATAGTGTGTTTAAAGTAAAGAGTGTTAGATTATATAAATGCCCACACTGAAAGTGGAAACATCGATTATGATGCATGTAAAATATCAAGGCTGTTAGTTACTTTACAAATGCTTTTTAGACCATAACATGTCAGTGATTCTGATTTTTATAAATGACATGCATATTATCGAAATATTTATATCAATATTTTAAAAATATTATCTAGGCAACTGCCCTATGATTCAGCAATGTGCATAGCAAATTTCAACTATTTGCGAGCAGCAACAGTCGTGTCAAATTTGCGGTGAATGAGGTATAGACCATGAAAAAAACCTCGAGGTGTATGTGTATGTGCACATTGAATGTCTGAAGATATAGGTACAAGAGTTTTATACAAACATAGCAAACTGCGAGTTTTCACCTAGATGTATGCCATGGTACTTTTGAAGTGAGAACGTAATTAGTGCCTTTAGGAGCAATACCTTCGCATCTAATTTTAATTAAATTGGGAATTACCATTCTTTGCATACCATGTGATCATATCTGTAGATTTCTTTTAATATTAAAAATAATTTGTTATGATCATGCATATAAAGATGGCATACAATCATGGTTTATTTACATATTCCATCATCAAACCTATTTTTACATTAAAGTATTTGAACAAATCAGTCTACACAAGAAAGTCTAGCAATGAGCTACATTTAATATCTACGTGTCCAACTGGTTTTCAATATTTTCATATTTTATCATCTTGCAATTTGTAATCCCATTATTTTCATCATACCACTAATTTCTCCAGTAAAATAAATGATAGATTTAGTTCAAATGTAAACAGGAAATGAACAATAATTTAAGTTTGAGCTAGTCGATCATAGTAATGTCTGAAATAGAATAGAAATTAATTTAGCAGATCATATTATTAATTTCATATCTTTGTGTATTTTTGAAATATCAATTAAATATCTGTTGACCTACTGTGTTAACAACCTGATAAATATGTATCTGTTATTAAGCTTGAACAGAAATCAAGTGATATGCATAGAAGTATAATACAGACTATAAATGTAATTAAAAAGTTACAGATAGCTTCCCTAGTAATGCACATACATGTTTTCCATGTGTATTGTGATGGGGAAAGAATCAACATTTTATGCGTCATTCTTGGAGTTTGTGTTTTTCAGATGACTAAGGATTAAGTCAACCTCACCGTTGTGCAGTCAACTGTCCTCAAAGCAAATTAATACTGTATGTATTTCTTATTGTCTTAATTATTCACTTTCCTACTTAAACAATTGCTGTAAGTACAATAATAATTTAAACAACCACACATCTCGCCAGTCTGCCTACTCTCACACACACCCAACACCACACACTTCCTTTTTCAATATTTAGTTACACGAAATCTAGATGCCATACCGTATATCGTGGGGTATAAGCCCAGGGGGCCCAACTAATTCAAATGTCGGTAATACGGTACTGGGCTTATAC
>JAULBP010034942.1:0-13456 GCA_032355345.1 Lepetodrilus pustulosus
TAGACAAAGTAGCCTCGTCTCAATGCTTCTGCTATCCGCTATATGGAGACTAAGGTCCTCTCACAAAACTGTGCATAAACCGTGCTAATTTTATTTGAACATAAACTCTGTGGTTAGATTAGCTATTGGCACATTGAAACTTACTGTATGAGTAATTGCCATTGAACAAGCTGTTCCCGCTGCATATATGGTAATCCAATTATAAAGAGATGATTAAAGGAATTGTTTGTTTACATGGTCGCTGCCGCCATTTGCAAATGACATTTGAGATGACAGGCTTCCTGAACAATAGTCCTTTCTGCATATCCATTATGACATCATGCATGTACTCACGTTCTTCATGATGTGACATGAAACGTCACAGTACTGAGCCATGTCAGCAGACGAAGTTTGACGACGTTTATATTTTTTTTAAACATATCTTGGAGGATTTAGAATGGGACGTGAACAAGCAAATATGAAGATAATGCCAGCGGAATACTGTGGCTACACACAAGTACATTCAAAGTGATCGTTACTTGCATGGTATTCCGTAATGAGCGTGTGAGGCACACCCACTCGCACTAGTACTATATTACCTATCATCTATGGGGAAAAAAAGCTCCAATATTTATGAACAATGGCGCTAGACGTCGATATAGCATAATGCATATGGAGCGATAGACGTCTGGATTTCAAATCCTGCGCGCTCGGGGGCCAGGCATCAGTGATCGCAGACAAAAGTTACATTTCTAATGCGATACTGTTTGTAGAGTGGCACTACAGTTATCATCATTGGTCTGTCAGTACCAGCTGGTGTTCGTAGGTTTACTGCAGCATTCAGTACTATGGATGTTGCGGGTTTCCTCCTGCCCTAAAGATTCTAGAAAGCAACTATAAACCCCATTACAAAAATAATAAATGAATGTACGACACCTGACTGACACTGCTGTATTTGCACCTGTAGTCATGCGCGCTGTACTGGCCGGAGGAGTATGGGTACACGGAGGAGTACGGCCCTCTCAACGTGGAGCTGCTGTCGTCGTCGGAGGCCGACCCTGACGTCACCATCCGCATCTTCAAACTCAGTCACCTTGTCAAGGTAAACCTGAACTTGTTACTGGGTCTCCATATATTGTCTTTTCCAATAAGATCTTTGGGATTATCTCCCTTTTCAGAATTCTACTTTGCTCATTTTTCTGTAGTAAACTGAGTCTAAGTGTGATTATGATAAACCTGAACTAAGAAATAATTATTATGTTCAGCAATAAATTAATAAATAAATGAATTAATGAATTAAAAAAAAAAAATGAGGAGAATTGTTTTAGTAACATTCAGTTAAAAGTCCATGTTCATGGAAGTTACATTTCTAACCCAATATTTGATAGGATGTACTGTCTTTATAGTGACAATACAGATACCATCCTTGACCATTTAGTGCTATGGATGTTATGGGTTTCGTCCTGCCCTAAACTGACAATTCATGATACATGTATTAGAGAAAGATTCTAGAAAGCGAACTGTAAACCCCATTACAAAAATGCCGATGAATACTATTGCGTCAGTGAATGTTTTGCGTATCCCAGGGTGAGGAGAGAGCAGTCAAACAGTTCATGTTCAAGTCGTGGCCAGACTACCAGACAGTGCCAAACTCAACCACGGCTCTACTCAGGCTGAACAAGCTGGTCACCGATTGGCTGAAACAGAACGGGAAAGGACCAGTCACCATACACTGCATGTGAGTAAAAATATTCCTATAATCGAGGACAGTCTCAAGAATAAAGTAAATTTACAAATGAGTGAGATGGTTTGACATTGTTTATCTTCCTTCCTGCTAAATGTTGTCACGTATAGGTGAAATATTCCTGCTGCGACGTAGATCATTAATTAAATCGATCAATCAATCATGCTCAATGAACTTTTCCTTGTATGGCATCTCCATGTGCCTGCAGCTGTGAGAGGGTTAAATTAACATGTAGCCTCACATTTGAACCACATTCCTTCAATTTGACCTTAGCCTTTGACCATTGACCACTGTCAGCCTTTGACCTTTGACCAATGTCCTGTCCCGCAGGAATGGCGCCAGTAAGAGTGGAGTGTTCGCTGCCATCAGCCTCATTCTGGAGAGACTGACCCTTGACCAGGAAGTGGACATCTACCAGACGGTCAAACAGATCCGCATCAACCGACCGCAGTTCATAGAGAACTTTGTAAGTGAAACGTGATGACCTTTCTAATTCATTTACCCATTTTGTCTCATCTATATCCGCTTAAACAACTTTAATGACATTTGCATCTACTAACATTTACATCTCTCCACAGGAACAGTACCAGTTCTGCTACCAGCTGGTTCTAGAGTACCTGGATAGTCAAGAATAGAAGCAACATGGCTGCCAGTCAAACATTCCACGGTTACCTTAGCAACCATCCCAGCATTCCACAGCTCAACTGAGGTGTACAATGTTGTTGAAGCAAACACTCAACGACAGGAGTTATACTATGTGAAAGCTTTAAAAGTTCTTATTTTAGGCATTTTAAGTTTTGCTCATTTTCTGTGTTCATACATTTTGTTGGGATCATTCTTTATTATGAAAAGTGAATACTTCTTGTTTTAAATTGATGTTGTTATGTTATTTGATATATTGTATGACAAGTTGATGTATGGTGGTTTTTATGAGAATTGAATTTATTCCAAGAAACAAAGTTGGATGAATTTTATGATGATAATATTAATGAATGTACCATGCTGTGACGAAAAGCACCAATTGAATCAAATGTTATCATTCATACTTTACTAACACTATCTGAGCGAATATAATTACGGCCATAGAAATGGTGATACTAGAGTTGATGACCTGAAAATACATAGGTGAGTTTCACATTTTATATTTTGCATTTCTATGCAATGCTGCCCATCTTTGATAGATATATTTATTGTGCACACAGTACAACGGCTGCCATTGATAAATCATGTATCATAAACATGCAACAGAAATCGTACAACAGAAATCATTGCACATCCAGAACACCAGCTATCATTGACAAATACAGTCCAACAGTTGTACAGTACAACAGTCATACAGTACAACAGATGTCCGTCCTTGAGACATCGTATATCACACATACACTACAACATATATCAACATGTCAGTTATTGTACACCCAGTACAACAAACATGATTGACACATCATGTATCATGCATGCACACAGTACAACATTATACAACAACACATTCATTGTACACACAGTACAACTATCATTGACAAGTGTATGACATAGCACTGTAGTTATACAATAGCTTTCGTCCACACATCTCAATAACTATCACCAACACATCACATGTTGTGAACATCATACAATAATCACATACATGTATTTACCAATTTTCATCACCCTCTGTATATAATATGATCATTTGCATTGCTAATACTGTATAGTGATGTCATAAAGAGGGTTATAATCAAAATAATCATACTATTCAATATCATGATGACATTCATAAACATTTATACGCATCAACATTGTAGACATCGTCAAAGGTTATAAAAACAATCTGTATTTTTCATTGGTGCTGGTCTGATAGATCATGAAGCTAAAAGGTATTGAGTTTCATCACTACTTTCTTTTCGGCAAACCCTGTGTTCAAAATGTTCTATTTTATATTGTATTTCTCATTTGAAAAGTTAATAATAATAATAAGATGATGAATACTAAAATAATGGCTTTTCATTACTTAAATTAACCCTTTATCAATATTTAATGCCTTTTTCAAAATGAGAAATCACAGCAGTTGAAATAGTGTGCTGATCACCTGAGAAACAAGAATTCATCAAACATCAAATAACATGGGACATTTAAAATCGTCGCATTTTTCTTTTCAATATGCCGAAAATATTAATTTTCCTTTCATCAATACCCTTTCCTTTCATGACACTGTTCTATCAGGCATTTCCAGTTGTCTCCAGCAGTGGTAGGGTTAAAATGAAGTTGTGCACCGTTTGTGTATGACACGTGTTGTCTGAACACCACTGTGAGATATAGACAGTAGTTTTATTACTGGTAGTTTTCGTACTGCCGATTTGATGTACTGGGCTTCCTGTGCTAAGTGTCATCGTCATCTTGTTGATGCAGCGTTAACCCTGTATGTGTGGTGGGAGTACAATCTATATCCAGTTACTGTCTTTCATGAGTTAACTGTAGTACTTGTACCCAAGTCATGCCAGAATGTACCCAGTCATACCATGTACCTAGAATAGCTGTATCAAGAGCCCTATGTCATACCAGAACCTATGATTACAAGTTTACTAGCATATATAGAATAGATGTATCCAAGGTCATACCAGAACCTTTATTCCCCTATGTCATACCAGAACCTTTGTATCCCATGTCATACCAGATTTGTAGCTTTTGTCATACCAGGTTTGTATCCCTTGTCATACCAGTACCATTGTATCCTTTGTCAAAACAAGGATCTTTGTGCACCATGTCATACCAGAATCTGTAGTCTGTCATACCAAGACATTTCTGTCATACATCATACCAGAGTATTTGTGTCCCTTGTCATACAAGGATCTTTGTATCATATGTCATCCCAAGATCTTAGCATCGTATGTCATACAAGGGTGTCTGTATACAAGGTCATACCAGAACATTTCTAGCCTACATCATACCAGAACCTTGGTAGCCCAAGTCATACCAGAAACTTGGTAGCCTAGGTCATACCAGAACCTTTGTAGCCTAGGTCATACAAGAACATGTCTTGTCACAGACCCAGTTAGCCATCAGTTATGATACCTAGCAAGTTCAATAGTAATAACATACTGTAGGTAATTATTATGTTACCAGTACTAATTTTCATTCAAAGAAATGTAATTTTGGAAATTGGTACTAATATTTCAATCAAAGAAATATTTTATGTAACCTTTTTATTAAAACCTTAATTTCTTCCAATATTGTGATATTGTACTTCATGCTTACTTCATGTCTTTTTATAAAACTATTAACAATTTTCAATGGGGCATTTAGTCCAGTTTCATTAGGTGTAGCATTGTACAAGTACACTCATTGTTTGTTATTTTACTCCTAATTAATAATTGGTAGATTTGTGTAAAACCATGAATACCATTTTTAGTTTTGAAACTTTTTGAAAAAGTACTTTAATATCTTCCATGATGTGCTATCCATGAACATCTATCTATATACATTGTATATACATATACCTGTCTGTTCACTGCTGTGGTGTCATGTTCATCACTCTGTTTGTATCTATCCATGAATGTTGTATGGTTGTGATCTGGAAACTGGCAGTATACGGTTGTGATATGCCACTAGATGTCTACCGTAATTCTTTTATTAATTCCAACGGGTAAAAAAAAAGCTGTTATTAGAAAACTATAACATTGAAAATTATTGAGAATTGCGTTCATATTGTGTACAATTCTTTGCCCAACTAAGGGAGGAAAGTAAAGTATTCTTGATAAATAACCAAGTATTTAAACAATTAGAGGGTTTGATTTAACAGGAGTATTACGGTAATCATCATAGCTGCACTAATGTTTTAGTGGCGCTTAGATATTTTGTCTGCATGTATTTTTTTGTGTATATTGTTTAAAAGGAATTTAGCATATATTTTACAAGTTGCTTAAACATTGTGGTACAATAAATCTTATATTTACCCCAAAACCATACTCGATAATTATTCTGATCCTGGTTTTAAATATGAAAACGAGTTACTTTGGTACGTACATTATATTTATGGTACATATTACTGTGGATTTGCTTATACATATAGAAAATAATGTGTTTTCTTTTCTATTGCTCTATATGCCATTTGTCAATACATGTACCTTTATTATATATTCCTAATTGGATTTATTATGTCCCTAATTAAATTTACTAAGATGTTAAGATTGCATCAATTAATTTTGAATTAAATCGTCTAATATTTGCTGTCTTCAAAACTTCAACATGACATTTCATCAGACATTTAATCAATTAATCATATAATATATATTCTTTGCTATTGTTATCAATCATAGTAGCTTATTTTTTATTTTAATTTTAAAAACAATTGTGTGTGGATGTGTTAGTGTACATTTGCAACGAAGTGTACATATAATGTAGATTGCAGTCACATTCCAAGCAATGCGTTAGGCTTGCAATGCATGTGATCATCCTTGTGTTCGAGATGCTATTAATGACAATACATGTCTATAATATGGCAATTACCATGAACATTTTAACATGTCCATGATCTTTTTATACTTAACAATATTAATTATGGGCCAGTAGACTTTTAGGACATTTATATTTAGCTGTATATTAGTTTTACAATGAAGAATTTATAAACGTCTCCAGGCTCCAGATACTCTTCAAGAATTTGCAGAAGCATTAGAAGAAGAATGGCACCAGATTCCTGAAGCAGAGATCTGAGATTTAGTAGAAAGAACAGTTCCCCAACAAATATATATCTGCTGGCCCTTAATTTATTTTGAGTATACCGGTAGTAATATTCCATAATTATTAACAACACTGAAAGTATACTATTAGATGTAATGTCCGAATATTCTATGTTGATATAGAATTTGTTTTCTGCACATTTATTTTCTTTAAAATTTTGGTTTGTCTTCCTTTTAAACTTTAACGATATTAATCAAATTAGTGCATATCAAATTCATCTTGGGTCCATTTCATACATATTTCTAACTCGTGTTTTATTACTAGTTTATCATGCTCGTATTTTACTGAAGAAGAATCTCACTAACAATAAAAAAAAATTGAGAAATCTTTATCACAAAGTATGCTTGTACTATTGCTTTTTAAGAATATTTAATATTATTTTTCATGTAGCAGGTGTCTACAACTCTTCGTCAAGTATTACTATTATGTAGTAGAATCTGTGTAAAATTATTGTCCTTACTTCCATAGCGCTATATTATGTGTAATGTATGGTGGTAATAATCGTCAACGAAGATTTGTGATCAAAAGGTGTATCGTCATACACGATTGTCGAGATTCTACAATAATTGCTCTTTGCAATGTTAACATTCCTGTATTTACAGAGCATATTCATTTCTTCACTCGACCAGCCCTAGGGTCGATGCCATTAGCCAATAGAATACCTCGTATACATTTCCTGACCTCTCTGGGTCAAGCACGTGTTCTATTGGCTATATCCATTACCCTAGGGTTTGTCGAGTGATGAAACGAATACTAGTATGCTCACAAAGGCCATCTTATTTCTTTGATGAAGAATTTCAAATTGAAATGCGCTAGTCGTAATTTGTACTCTACTGTTAACATGTAAGGAACAAACATGAACAAATGTTTCTTGGTTGTGAAATACTAGTAGCTGGTATCTATTCTATGAACGTCAAGGTCGCTTCATTCCACATGTCAGCATTTGGCCATTCTGTTATTGTGTATTCATGCTTGAAGTACAAAATAAAGAACTAACTGGATGTTGCTTGTTTGTTCTGGATCAGAGAGACCCATCTACACAAGCTCATTTCTGTCCTCATTGTTTTAGAATGACCACCAATCTTAGAAATACAAAAGAATGCTTACATTTCAGGCCTCCCAATGCATCATTCATCATTGAATTATTTTCCCCACAACATTCATGGCACCAGATAATTGTGATTTCAGCTGAAAACAGCCACTTTCAGGGAAAACAAAACGACAAATAACCAGGTGGATCCGCCTTGCTTGCCACAAACAAATAGGAAATTACCTGGGCCTGTATTCTCGAAAAATTCGTAAGTCCTAAGAAGTTCGTAAGTACTAAGAATTTGCCAAACTGGTTTTCGTCTTACGTTAATTTGTGAAGAGATCGTTTCTCACTAAGAAGTTCGCAAGTTAAGAAGTTTAGAGAATACGGCCCCTGGTAGTCTGATGCCAAAGAACAAGAAGATGTTTTAATAGATAATAGTTTATTATGTTTTGACATTGTGTTCTCAGCTTAGAAAACATTTGTTGTATCGTCAACTTGCGTAACAGTATCACAGACAATTCAACATGCAAATGTACAAAAGCTCAAAATGTCGCTCATTCTCAATTGCACTCACAGTATATCAAACATACGTAACAAATCACGAGACTACGTAACCATTTTGACTGTTTCAAACTCTAATTAAATACATCGTCACAGGACAGCATTGTCTATTTATTGAAAACCTATCTTTAAGAACCTGTTGATGTCTATTATTAACTAAACTAAATTCTCTGTAGCTTTTGAAATGGTGAACTATACAAAGAGCATATTTTTAGTATGAGCTGTGATAGAAAGACAGAAAGACAAAGATGAATTGATCTATCTTGAAAACAAGTCTCCTTGCAAACTGTCTAGCTTTGCAACGTATCAAGATAGATGACGGCGCTGTTCAGGATATTCCTGATGACCTCTCTGCCACGCACATAGTTTCACAATATTATTTATACCTGAGCATAATTTGTTATCTACTATGCTTGCCTAGCTAAGATATGTTTGTAGGTGCTGATTCACACCCAACTTCAAGCATAGCTACATTCTGATTGGCTGACAGGTAACGTCACTAACTGGGTGATTGACAGCTCACGATAGGCTAATTACATAATCAGAAGTTTGCTGTTTTACCAGGCCTGGGGTGTGTTTCACAAAAGGTGTGTATATTTACGCTGGACGTAAATGACGCAATACAATCAACGTAAATGACATAATACAAGCAAATCCGCATCATTTATGTCAGTCGTAAATATACACCCCTTTCGTGAAACGCACCCCAGTTCCACAGCATGATCGTAGCACGTGAGAGTCGTAAATCTATGTTAACATATACATGAGTTGTGACTCTTGTAGCGCTACCGTCGTTCTGTGGATCCCAGCGCAATAGAAGGGGTGAGTGATGGAGTTTAACATCGCTGCGGGTAACAATAGAAGGGGACTAAGTCGAACAGTCAACATCTCGTATAATCATTGTTCAATGCCCATCTGTCAGTACAAAATGATTTCAACACAACTTCCATTCACTAGATTTCTACTACACATATATACATTTCCCATAATTCTCCTTTCATATGACATACGATACCAAAAACGTATCCAATATATAACACAAACATACACACATGTCCAGTAATCGACTCGTCAAAGCAGAGATTACACATTGCTATAATTGCACCAAGTTTTAATTAATATGCATGATTTTAATCAGAACAATTGTATGAAAGCACTTTCACCATCTCAGAAAACTTGGATCACGTTGGATATTACAGTCGCCAGTAGCCAGCACTGTCAATGATAGTAAGTCAGATAACATGAGTTTTCCAAAACTGCTTTTAGTAACTATATTTAACCCTCGTTTATCCAGACGGTTGCGTTCCCGGTAAAATCATGCGAATAAGTGAATTTCCAGATGTCCAAGTCATTTTACATAGGAAGACTGATATATGGTTCCCAGTAGAAACTGCGGATAGCGAGGGAACCGGATATCCGAAGTCCAGATAAACGGGGGTTGAATGTACCGGGTATGATAAATGTTCCTGACTTGATAGTATTCACGATACATCAGAGAACTCGGTGATCAAACTGATCGGAGGATTATACAATACATGTACAGCTGTACTTCACTTGTCAATAATATACACACTGCAAACCATGATTAATTTTTCTGATATTATCACCTAGACGTGGGATCATGAATAAAAGTCATGGGACACTATTTTACAGCAAGATTTAAATCTGTGTTGATTAATAGAGAGTATTCTACTTTTTTAGCAAATTAACCTTTTTCTCTGAGATGCTAAGAGATTCTGTAGCGATTACATTAATAAATAACTATTGACACATTAAATGACGGGTTTCAAACCAGTGATCGAAATAGAAGGGGTCCTGGGAGTCATTTCAAAATTTGCAATGTTAAAGTTATCTGTGCGACCCCTGAAAATTACAGATTTTACCACCTATGGAAAATGACCCCCACCTGATTATTTTTTCGAATTTCAATTACTGCAAACCACACAGAAATCTTCCATATTATGTGAGCTATGAGCACTACAACAGGAATAGAAAATAATAATAGTCCACGAGCCTGTGATATTAATTCCAATGTTAAAAGTATCCGAAGAGATAGAAGAAATTCTTATTATTTTTGTAAATATTTGTTATTTGTATCACTATTCAGGCTAGCACTTTTAAGGACAAGTTTCTATCGCTGCTACAACAGAAGGCTATGCTTGCAAACAGGGAGTGTTAATCTACGTCAGGTTTATGTAGTTTATCTGATGTGGTGGTTTGACTTCCGACTAATCTCTTGGTCAGCGAGCGGTCGTATACCCAGTGTTCGCCAACCTCATGGAAGAACTGGAACAAATTAGAACAACCATGGTAAGAGAACTTAGTCCTCGTCAAAAACATGGCACACTATTTTTGCTACTTTTTAATAGAATTCTTTCTAGGTCCAAAAATGCATATATTGTACCAACTTTGAATTAATATGCATGATTCTAATTAGAACAATTGCTTGAAAGCAATGTTACAGTCTCAGAAAATTTGGATATTACATTAGCCTAGATAAGTAAATAAATTAAAGAAATAATGGATTATGTTTCTCCAAATGTATTGGGATTAGAGATTCCTCTATATGTGAATACAGTGGAATAATACAACTGAATTATTTATTAGTAAAGTTAAATGACATGCACTGCAAATTGAATTGTATATTTTCCCAACGTACTTGACAAGAGATGAATTTTCAACAATATATAAGTAGCATTGTGATTGTGAGCTGCAGCTTTATGATGGCACTGGGTCTCTAATTAGGAGGATGATATCTTTAAAATAAAGACAGGGATGAGAATAGGAAATCCTGTTTTCAGCTGAAACTGCCAGGATCCAGGGGTCACAGGTCACAGCCAGGTTTACGAGATCGACCCCGGAATCTCACCCCTGCCTCTCCTACCCACTGTTTTTTGGAGGATAGTATTTCGCGGCGAAACAACAGACCTTAGTTTCCCACTTCTTGCTGGTATCTTTGCGTTCCTTGGCCTCATCTCTCTGTCGCTGTTCCAGGAATTGCTTCCCTTCCGTCGCCTTCTCCACGTTCTTGTTCTTGAGGTTAAGGGTCACATCGCGCCACAATCTGGAGGTGCAGACACTCAGTGAAGACATGACGATAGCAATAATGTACAGAGGTCTAATATCTCATAATGCTAGATATTGCACGAATTCCATTCTGGGTTTGTTCCACAGAATGATCGTCGTGCTACAAGTGCTATAGATGTATATGGAGTTATGGTTATTATAGTGGTAGTGTCCCCTCGATATAACGGTGAAGTTGGGGTCCATGACATACCCCCCACGTTATAGTACCTGCTTTATACGATATTATAGGGCAATAACGAGAGAAAAAAATGGGATCCATGTCTGACACCGTGTTATATCAGAATCCGTGGTGCATTGGACGGTGTTATATCGAGGGTGCACTGTACATGTATAATCATTCTTTACAATGACACCTAGTTCCTTAGATATACAGTGTCCCCTCGATATAAGGCTGTTCGTTATACAGCTTTTCGATATATGTGGATCCCATTTTTATTTTTTGCTATTTACCTGTACTATTGTATAAGGCTGGTACTATAAGGCTGGGGGTATATCATGGACCCCAAATTCAGCGTTATATCGAGGGGGCACTGTATTGTTAATAAAATTATTATTAAAATGTTGAAGCTCACCTTAACCATAGTGACATTTCCGTCTGACTTCATCTTCTCGAGATCTTTCAAAGCCTTCGCCTTGCTGTACTTGTTCCCCATTCCTGGATTCATTCTCGTCACGATCTTCTTCCTGGCCTCTCTCTCCTTCTGACGTTTACGTTTCATCACCTTTTTCTCCCGATGATCGCGCTTCTTGTCCTCCGTCGTTCTCTCACTCTCGCCCCTCGCGTCACGTTTCAACTTGGCCTGTAAATTAATTGCCAACGATTTGAAAATAATATGCCATGGTTTTTTTCCCTATGACATGCTGATCAAAAGGTTCTTTAGAATAAGTGAACCTCGATTTACGATCTTCAATCAAATTACATTAAAGCAGAATCACGGTGTAGCAAAATATAACACAAGAACATTATGCACAAAATACAGAATGCAGGGGTTAATACTAGCACTAGTCCTGTAGCCAAAGCCAAAATGCCCAATGCTAAAGGTATCCTAAGGACTATAGTAGAAATTTAGGATTCATTAGGCTTTTACTATATGTTATCATTATCAGGACTAGTGCTCCAAAATGTTAGTATTAACTGCTGAGAATGGGGTCATCATGTCAAATTAAGATAAAACTTCCCAGAATGCCCTGCTTCCCTACCTTGACTTCCTCTGGTGCCAGCAGTGTTTGGTCGCTGACACTGACGGGTGCCACCTCCTCCATAGCAATGGACGCCACATTTGACACGATCCGCAACTCTGGCTGTGCCTGTAGAGATACCAACACACGTCATCGATTTGCTATCACTGAAGAATTGCCACTTTCTTCTCCATGTTGCAGAGCATGTGGACATTCATTCTTATCAACAATTGGAATTGGTTTGTTTGAAATTTACATATGATTTGAGTATCCTAACCACGTTGGTATTCCAAGTTCGTGACTTACTAATATACGCAAGAATTCTGCACATTTACATATGGACATTGTTTGTGAAGATTCTAGGCGATAGTGCATCGTTTGAAAATGATGTCGGTTACCAATATGTGCAAGAGGCTCAATCAGTAGGTTCGCTGACAGGATATTGCAATGCATAGAACTTTGGATCTAGTGCCATGGATAATAACTACACATACGGAACCACTACATTTTGGGTTAATTCAAACGCATAGAAATCATCATGAAACTGATGCTCTTGACACACATCTCACTTCTCAGCCAGCCACGAGTGTTGTTACCAGCTGTGGTTACTTCAGGCTTACCTCCTTGGGTGTGTAGTGGAAGTTGGAGAGTGCATCCAGTTTCAGAAACAGAGACCGTAGAGATTTGCGAATGCTGTCGTGCTTTGGATCAGTTTCGTCAACATCTTCTTTCTGAAAATAGAGATTTGACATCGGTGTTGAGAAATATCCGAACAGGCAAAGAAGCTCTTCTGCACATACAACTAGGGATGGACATTAACCCTCACCCGCTCACCCTTGTAAACATTTGTTACTTGTATCACTATTCCGGCAAGTTCCATCCCAGGGGCACATTGCACGATGCTCTTGTAGCGCTACAATAGTTGTAACTGGGGTCCCACAACAATAGAAAGTGTTGACATTACAATAGTTGTAGCCTACAAGAGCATTGTACGACGGGGTCCAGATACCCACATGTGAAAATTGAGCCTATTTTGCCTGTTCCATCTTTTTGAAGTCGTCCCTCTGCCTAAACTAATACCTATTCAATATCATGTCATTCAATAAAATATTTACCCATATAATCATATAACATACCAAACTGGGTATCCTTTCATG
>JAULBP010035053.1:0-13456 GCA_032355345.1 Lepetodrilus pustulosus
TCCACATCTGACCCAGCCTTATATCCGAATCCGCTCTGTATCGAACAGCCTTATATCGAGGGGACACTGTAATATATCAGACTGCCCCCAACTAGTACGATTTCATATGAAACTCAAGGTTTTGTTCACAAATTCCCCAAAATTCCTTAAAAAGGATTCGCAAACTTGATCTTGCACAACATGGTTTGGGGGGTTATAATCCATTCTCCACAGTATTTCATTGACATTGGCCTGTTTATAGATGAAAGTTAGCCTGAGAGAACAAGTACAATGCATGGCACAAGTCCTAGCTGCTTGAAGAAAAATATTTCTTTATTTCATACATGGCTGGATTCAAACCATGAACCATCCACACTTGCTTTACATAATGTGAATACTTAGTATGTAAATTAGCTCACCTACTCACCCAAGATTTCATTCCAAGTCTGTGTATGTACATTTGTACAACTACAATACAGTATTATGTGCCCATGATACCCAAAACCCTAGATACATCTGGAGAGAGCCATTTGGATAATAAGAACCCAGCATAGGATGCACATCATGCTCAACAATCATCTATTATAGACTACTACATGAATATTTACATACAATTGTGTATCCATACAGCCAATGAGACTTCATATGCCTTCAAATTCATCATTGTACTAAATGTATGTGTTCATGTAGCGCCTACATACCATCACATCTACTACTATAGATGGCTTGACAAAAATAATAAAAAGAAAATATCATATATGGCAACAATAACCCCCAATTAGCTATGTCTTTCTGTCTATTATGTATGGATATAGCTGAAAGACTGTCATCACAGTAGCATATTCCAATATAAATGAAATCTCTCAGAAAAAAAAAAAGAGTTACACTTGGTGTGTTTAGACAACAATGAATCACAATTTCAATCACGACATAGCTAGCTATACACGGTACACATACTCCTCGGGGAGTTGAGAAGGAGTGTATCTTTTTGAGAAGGAGCACGAGAGCACACTGATCCACTGACCAGGGTAATAACGTAGCATAATGAGCACGCCTTCGACAGTAGAACTGGCGCAATATATATGTACACATTATTATTAGTATTATAGACAACAGATGACTGTGACTTGTAATGACAGATTAAGATTCAAGAAATGTATTATTGTAGACACATTATAATTATGTAGAAAAATCAACACTGGACACCCTGCAATGGATTCTTCACTGATGACACATACAATTATCATTACACTATAGTTAACATGGGTAACAAAAATTTAACCCATTATGCAGTCATTTTCATCGGCACAGCAAAATATATAGAATATATGACTATGTAGATTTTCAGTAAGTTCTCAGAGCACAGTAAAAGAATGAACTAATGCTACATGTCGCAGTGGGAATAGTTTACTAATAGGCAGTGAACACAGCATAAGAATATACTATAGGTTAGTCAAGTGATGACTGGATAATACACCAGCACACCATGTGAACATACATGCTCTCCCGACAGCTATATATCACTACATGTGTTTCAGGCATATGCATTCTCAGGCACTTCTTTTTCGATTTCGTAGTGGAGCCACATGATCAGCTCTACATAATATGTTATAGACAATCAGAGAGCTTGTCTAACAAAAGAAAAGATTTTACACAATATAAAATTAAATAGGAAGTTGACTGTTTGATATTTGTCATAAATCTAGATGGATCAGTTTGACCAAAAGTTAAACAATAATCGAAACTTTAAATTGATTGAATTATTACTTCACGTCGCAGAGGGAATATTGCTCCCATAGGCAAAGGAACTATCAAACTTACTAGCCCAAACAGTGATACATATATCTACTAGTCATTTAGGATACCTTGATGGCCCGGGCTAGCCGGTTAGTGTCAATATTGATCGCTGCTGTGATGTTATCTATAGTATACTGATGGTGCACAGATTCAGATGTTTGACAGCTACTATCAGGTAACAGATAGAGTAAAAAATAATATCCTAACATACAGAGCTATAATGTTCTCATCAGAGAGTGAGAGCACAAAACATGAAATGGGTGCTAAAACATAAATTGGAAAGTTATCACTGTTGGAAGAGCATGGTGAACATGAGTAGCTATTGATGCTAATGAAGCGATTACAAGAACTGGGAGGTATAACACTGTATAAAGAACAGTCTCTGTACACAGGATTAGCATTGGAAGTGTCCTAAGTGATGACCACGATTGGGAGGTATAGAGGATGTTTTCTACAAACACAGGATGTTTTCTACACACTAATGCTGTACGTCAGCATAGCGATGATGATGACTTGTAGGTATAGAGAATGTTACCTACAAATACAGGATGTTTTCAACAGACACAGCATTAGCCGTAAGTCAGCTAAGCGATGATGATGACTTGGAGGTATAGAAGATGTTATCTACAAATACAAGTTGTTTTCTACACTAATGCCGTAAGACAGCTAAGCGATGACGATGACTGGGAGGTCATCCTGTTCGTCATCATCTGCTGGAGTGTCGCTCTCGTGAGTGTCCAGGTGACGCGAGTAGGCACCGTCGTCTGAGAAGGTCTCGCCGCACGTCTCGCACACGTAGATGTGCTTCACATGCGTGCTCATGTGCTGATCCAGCTCAGCCCGAGACTTGAATTTCAACCCACACCGTTTACACTTTAGGATCGACCTGTGGAATTTCTCGTGCCTCTCAAACCTCGCCCTATCTGTGAACGTTTCGCCGCATGTTTCACAAACCAGAATCTGAGTCACATGTTTCTTTTGGTGTTCTAGAAAGTCATACTGAGACACAAACTGCTTCGGGCAGAAATTACATTTCAGTTCAACTAGAGGCACGTTCCTCCGGACTGGAGCTCTATACGTGGATTGGAGATTACGACTTCCAACTTCAGCAGAAAGGACATCTTGCGATTGCGAATTGTGACTTCTCATGTGGATGGAGTAATCACTTTCATACGCAAACCTCTCTCCACATACCCTACACACGTGAGTAGGCTTTATATGGATTTTCAAATGTTCTTTCAGCTCCTCTTTCCTCACAAACTCCAGCTTGCACTTGTTGCATTTCCAGCGTATTTCCTCTTTAGCCTTGTGGTTGTGGAGGTGAGCGTTGTACAGGATCTCCTCAGCATACATCTTCCCGCACTGTTCACAGCGGAACATCTGCTTCTGATGCTGCTTCAGGTGAGCCCTCAGATCCTCCTTCAGTTCAAAGTCCAGCTTGCACTTGTTGCACTTCCACACGATCTTGGAATTGGCCTTGTGCGTCTTCAAATGAGCGGTGTAGGCGGTGTCGCTGGTGAAGGTGTTCCCGCAGGTCTGGCAAACGTACGTGTGGATCAGATGCTTCTTCTTGTGGAGTTCCAGTTCTCTGGCAGACGACAGCTTCTGTCCACACTTGAGACAGGGGAAGACGGTGACGTGCTTCTTCTTGTGGAGACCCAGCTCCCGCTGTGAGGACAGTTTCTGGCCGCACGTCGCGCACTTGAAGGTCTCGTCCTCTTCGTCGTGTGCTCGGAGGTGGTTTGTGTATTCCTCGTCCTTGGTGAAAGTCTTGTCACACATGTCGCACTCGTAGACGATACTACTGTGAGTCTTCTTATGTTGTGACAGTGCTTCCTTCGACTCAATTATCTTCCCGCAGACATCGCATTTCAAATTCGACTTTTCGATTCTATCGATTTCAGCTTGATGTTTAGCAAGCTCAGATTCAGAATGGCTTTTCAGGTGCTCGCTTAGTTTGTCTTTCGATTCAAATTCCTCCCCGCATGCGTGGCATTTGACAATGTGGGTTTTGAAATGCTCGATCAGGGCATCTTTGGTGTCAAACTCCTCGCTACATGTGTGACACTTTACCTTCACTGGGTTCACATGCTTCTTCATATGCACGCCGAGTTCATCTTTACCACTAAAGACATCTTCACAAATATTGCACCGGAACTTTTTCACGTTCGCTGCCGTCAAATGCGTGTTCCTATGTCTCGTCATACCTCCCCTGTCACCAAATGTCCTCCCACAGATATCGCATTCGAACGACTTATTGTGGACTTTGGCATGATTCTTCAACTTGTAAGGAAAGTCGAAGAGCATCCCGCAGATGTGGCAAGTAAGCGACTTTGGATCGATGTGACACTTCATGTGACCTTCCAGAATTTTAGCACTCATGAAATCTTTATTGCAAACACCGCAAACAAACGGCTTCGCCCTCATCTTCTTCTTCTGTTTCTTCTGTGCTTTGGTGTAATCGTCGTCGCTGTAGTTGGACCCGCTGTCAGTCTTGAACTCGTCCTCCGCTTCTGCTTCGTCGGCAGCTCCTGGTGGGATGTAGTCCTCGTCCCTGTCAATCTTCGTCTTCTCATCATCCGACTCCGTGGACACTCCTCCATCTAGCACATGCAGATGCGACACGAATGTATCGGGGTACGCATCGCTGTCGTCATCGGTATCCATCGGCGACGACTCCTCGCACGACATCTGACCGTCGGCAAATGCTTGGATCTGGAAGAGGCGATCGGAGTCGTCCAACTTGCTGGCGGCCGGCGAGCTCTGCGTGGGCGGTGTGCTCTGCGTGGGTGGTGTGCTCTGCGTGGGCGGTGTGCTCTGTGAGGGCGGTGTGCTCTGCGTGGGCTGCTCGCTCTGTGAGGGCTGCGAGTCCTGTGAGCTCTGCGAGTTCTCCTCGCTCAGCGTGTCCGGAGTGCTTTCCTTCGTGTCGGACGTCTCCAGAGACCTGTACTTGGGAGACTCTGCAGACCTCTTCATGATCTTCTTCACCAGGCTGTCCAGTCTGGAGCTGGACTTGTGTCCTCTCTTGCGCTTCCGGGACATCTCGGAGACATCGCTGTCCGGGAAGTTGGAACTGGAGTCTGTACCGCTGGTTTCTCCGTAACCCGAAGCTTCGGTTTCGTTGACGCTATCTGCACTGTCATCCTTGACCCCAGATTGTGATCGCGTGTCAACGTCAGAGTCCTTCCCCTGCGTCACCTCAGAAGTCTGCTCGTCGTCGCTCCCGTACAGCAGCTTGTTCTCATCCTTCAGACTCAGGTCCTTGTTGTCGGAATTGGAAGACGTCTCGCCGTCTTTGGAAGCAGAGTGTTCGTCCTGGCACACCTCCGTGACTGTGACATTGTCCTTGATGTCCTGAACCTGACCGCCATCCTGCTGGTCGCTCTTCCTGGACTCGCTCCCGACAGAGTCACGGCTTCCGTCGCTGTCCAACGCCGCATGATTGCCTCCGGACAGACCCAGGACTTCCTTGCCCAACGCTGTCCACTTCATAATGCTGAACTCGCTGTCACTCCCACTCACCGACATGACTGGTCTCAGCTAAGCGCTGAAAATAAATAACATATCAGAATATTAAAAATAATTAAGCAACATGTTACCAATCAACAGCCTAATACAGTTTTATGATGCAAAACTGATAAGATAAAATTGATACAATATACGATTACGTATGAGAATTGAATATTATTCCTTATCATCTCATGTTGCCAGTAAAAATATAATGCTGAGAGAATGAATTATTGTTTTACATCACAGGGAGAATTTTTCATTCATAAGCGATAAATATTTGATGGAATTGATTGTAAAATTGGAATGCAGTCAGTTGTTTTAGAGTTAAAATATGTAATCTTGCATTGAGCTATTGTTTTACGTCGCACTGGGAATCTTTCACCCATACGTAACACTTAATATTTATTATACTGTAGTTGGTTTTAAAGGCATACTATCACAGATATTTATGGCCATTTTTTGACTAGTTCTACACAGTTCATTCACTTGTCATATAATCATGTTTGTACTTCCAAAAACCTTTCTACCGCTGTACGGTAGGCAAAATTTAATTCAAACGAACTGTTTTGGATTTTGCTGTTTATATAACAACCTGAACAATCTTAGTTCTTTGTCCTTTATATTAACAAAAGGGGACATAACTCACAAATCGGTATGATGAAAGAACTACGATTGCTTCATATATCATGAATAAATCAAAGACAAGATAATTATTAGTCAGGACTAATAATTATTATAAAATATGAAATTTATTATAAATATCAAGTTTTGGTGACTTAGTATACCAGTAAATAACAACTATTGAGTGTACAAACCAAACGTAAATAGTCTCAGACAGAAATTCGTTTGTGCATTATCTAGGTCAATCAACCGTGATAGTATGCCTTTAAGGATCGTAATGTTCGTCATCTACATAAGCACACAGACTACTCGCAGTATGTTGGAGAAACATATGTGGCTTACCCGTAGTGCTCTGTCTTGCCGCGCAACACGAGGAGGATCGGAAGCTTTCTTCTCCTCCGGTTCTTCCTCTGCCTGACTAGCTTCTTTCTCTTCCTCCACAGGTAATGGATCAGCCGTCCCCTTTCGTTTCTGCTTCTTACTAACGCGGACTGGTTTACGTTTTGGTTTCTGGGATTGTTTCACTGGCTGCGGTTTCTGTCGAGGACGCAGGACCTGCGTCTTAAATATTCTGCTTAAATCAGCTTGTTCCATCTGCTGCATTTCTCTGGTAGCTTTCATGAGGTTATATTTCAAAGGCGCTGCCAGAAACTTCAGTTCCTTCTTTCTAGGATTAGTTCTACTGAGCTTAGCGATTTTTCTAATGTACTGACTAGTGTTCTTTTGCGATTCTTTTGGACATTCTGGTTTCTGCTTCTTTCCAGAAGTAGGTTTAGGGTGTTTTTGTTTGGTTTCCACATTTTGCGTATCCTTACTCTCGGTGTCTCCTTGACTAGAAGCTGATTCTGGGGTAAGGAACACCTCAGTTGAGAGGCCATCCTCGGAATGTGATTCAGATTGGTCCTTATTCGAATGAACAAATGGAGCAACATTGGCAACAGGAATATTTTTCTGATAAACCGATGGTCTCTCTGGCAACGAGTTTCTCCTGATTACTTCTGGTCTCGGGTATTTATCACTTGGTCTTGCCTGAACTGCATTAGAAGGTTGTTGTTCAACAGTGGGTTTTGACGCAATACCTTTTGCGGACACATCCTTATCTTTTCCAAGTTTGTACACTTGCTGAGCCCTTTGAGCACTATCACCGCGGGCAGCAGCTGCACCTGGAATAAGTCTGTTTTTGACAGGAGTAGCAGGGGGGTCCAGTTGTGGGGGTTCGTTATGCACTGACGCGTCTTCTGGAGGAGGGAGTTTATCGTGAGGACTAAGAATCGGCATTTTGGGAGACGCGGGACTGGCAGGTGACACTGTTGGCATTTTGAACACGCCGTCAATAGTTCTGTGTATATGATGATTCAGTGTTACAACCGCCTGTGCCGACACTCTCTTCTGGTCCTCTTCCTGGCTCAGGGCATTCAGAATCCTGTGCTTCTTTGACAGGTTCTTATGCGGGACGGACTTAACAACAGGGGGTTTCTGCTCACTATTGCCAGTAGAGGTAGGGATGGTGATACTCAGAGGCTCAGCATACTTCATTATATTCACCTGGTCCTTGGGTTTGTCTGTTTGCGACTCCGGGTCCTGCTTCTTAACAGGAGGTGCCGTAATGCCTGTTATTTGGATATCTGGCGTGGACTGAGCGGAACGAGACCCCGGCTCAGTCTGAACGGTCTGCTCATCTGAAATGGGTGGTTTGTAAAGCGTTGCCGTGACCACTTGCTTTTTCTGCAGGTCTCTCTTCTCTTCGGTTGTCACCATGTATCCGCTACTTCTGGGCAAAGTCATTGCATATAGCGGTTTCTGTTGGGGAACGTTTGGTACATGGGCGATAGTCTGAGATCGTGGTTGCTCCAAATACCGACCGCTGGCGTGTGGTACCTCTTCTTTCTTTGCGGCCTGGTACATATTCCGATTGGCCGGTACTCCCTGCGAGTAGCAACCTGGAGAGACAGAAGGAGTAGTCGGGATTGCTTTTCCGGGATACTGAGAATACTGAATTTGATGCCGTTGTTGTTGATGCTGAGGCGATATACGTTGTTGCTGCTGCTGTTGGAGTTGTTGTTGCTGCTGTTGTTGATTTTGTTGGATCTGTTGCTGTTGCTGTTGCCGATTTTGTTGTTGTTGTTGTTGTTGTTGCTGATGCTGTTGTTCTTGTTGAGCCGATAATTGTCTTTGCTGCAACTGCTGTTGCTGCAAATGTTGATGTTGCTGTACTGTCTGATAAGCATGCGGTTTGTATGTGTTGTTGTTGTTGGTACTACTACTATGAATACTACTACTTGGCGAATCACCTAAACGTTGTTGAGGTGTTTGAGCTGTAATATTTGAACTAACAGGTTTTTGATAAGAGTTTGTCGTTTGCATGTGTTCACTCTGTACACGGTATGATGGTGAAATGCTGTGTCCATAGGACGACCCTCTATTGTAGTTCGTTGAATCGGAATATGGAACACTTGTTTTGGGATATACAGCACTTTGACTAGAAACATGGAGCTGAGGTGGAACTGGCGGCTTTTGAGAGACTAATGATGGATAGGCATCAACTTCTGGAGGAGATGGATAACACACCTTTTGTTCGTCATATTTTGATTGGATCATAATTGGAGATTTAACTGTGCTTGCACTCTGGTAACTCATATACCTAGTATCCTGACACCCGTACATACTGCTATGTAACGGTTCACTCTTGGGTAGAGGAGTGTCCGTTTTTGCTACACCGACTCTCTGTGTTTCACATTTGGTAGTCTTCAAATAGTCAGCATAAGGATATGAGTTTGTGTTCTGTTGTAGCTTAATATCGACAGTGTCATAGGTCATCTTTTGTGGCTGTGGTGCAGTGATCATGTTCTTACTTGCATATTCCTTTGACCTTAGGTCAACGCCAAACTCTGACTTGGGCTTCTTCAGGAGGTGTATGCCCCTACTGTCCTGTTCCAGTAGTCCAGTGCTGATGCTAGTGTCTGGACAACGCTTCCTCGTCTTCACTGAGAGATCTAGAGGAGTCTCTGCAGCCCTGGAGCTGGAGGACATGTCAGCACTGGTCAGATCCAGCGGCATACTGGACTGCAGAGACGCCTGTTTGTTCACTGGCATCAGCTGTGGCTGCGGTTTGACATCCACCTTCCTCTGGGGGTAACCTTGTACGCCTGCATTTGCGCTGATATTGTGGGAGATTGGCGATCTACTGGATTGGCTGTGTGGCACAGAATATCCCGAGTGATGTTTCTCCACTGCACTTACTCCTATGCCGGAGGGCATCACAGCTCTCTGAACACTTTGACTGTAAGGCCGTTGAGAAGACTGAATTGAGGAGGGCACTTGTCCTGAACGTCTGATACCTTCTGATACCACAGGAGATGTTTGATTTACTGAGAGGGCAGGCGACCTCTGGGTGGAATACATAGCTTCGTTCGGGACCTGGCGATGTTGAGAACCAGTTGGACTATGTAATGGACTGTATTGATGTGTTTGTCCTTGGTAGCCCTGCCGTATAGATGCGTGCCTACTAACACCCTGCATAGCAGTCTGCGCCGTCTGCGCTCCCCCAGGCTGTGCGTGAACACCAACCTTCACTGCCTGGCTGGATGGAGGATGTAGATATCCAGGATGCTTAGACGCTTGTGGGTAGCCAGTGGAGTACAGTGAAGACCTAGGACTAGGAACAGGACTCTGTTTATCCATTGGAACAGATTTCGATTCATGACCACTTCTCTGTCTATAATCGGATTGTTGATTGGGAAGTTTAAACACGCCAGTATATCCACTAGAATTCTGAGATGCGACTTCTGCCAAAACACCTTGTCCTGAGTGCGGCGAGGCCAACATCCCGGCATTAACTGTTCCTACTGGTGTCGTTTGAATCCGTAATGGACTCAGCGGGCTCTCGGGTATTGCACTGCCGTAGCTAATCCTGTCCGACATGCTAGGAGACACAACCGGCATGCCGTTCTGAATAGACCCACTTCCATACACATAGCCACGTTTGTGAACATCTCCGGCACTCGTGGTACTCGTAGCCATGCTCTTAGCCACAGTGGATCCTGTGTACCCGTGGTGGCTACGTGGATATCTCGAGCCCGGATCTGACGGATATCTAGCACTAGTCTCTTGCTGGACACTGTTGGCATAATAGTAAGCAGCAGCAGCAGCACTGCTTTGTGAGGTCATTGGCTGAACGTTAGGTCCCTGACCTGACGCATACGACATGGGTAGAGGCATCATCTTGGTGGGAGGAGTCCCAGCTATCACGTGACCTCTACTTCCGGTGTCTTGATGTGGCTGCGGCATGTGGTACCCAGGATACTGGGACTTCCGCTGATCCGCCATTGCTATCATCATAGGCGACATCGTCTTGGCCTGTTCTTTGTAACCGTACATACTGCCGGACTAGTATCTGTAATACAAGAAAAATATTTAGTCACTAAAGTAACCAGATGTGGCTAACCTCAGCTAATCTGAGTGTACGAAACAAATACCAAATACTGAATATCACAAGAGGATGGTGATAAGTATATGGTCAAAAAATGGAATTGAGACAGAAAATCGTTAAAGTTCTCATTCGAACGACTTACTAAATCCATCCTACGACCGTACTTTATGTAAGTTCGTCCATGCATCATTGGTCTTTGAATATAGAAAGGAGTACTAGTATTCATCCTAGAGAACGAAACATGCCATGAACATGTACCTCGCGTTAATCATGCATGCACACGTACGGTGCTTATGTATTCTAACTTCCAGAAAGCACATAAGATAAGAAGCTGCTACTAACAGAGCTTTACAAACTGTGTGGCATTTGTTCATACAGTATCCCATTAAATAGATAAGTTTCTATTTTGAAAGGCGGGAAAAACAAGAATTTTATTATTAACAAGCTGTCATAGAATATGAAACAGAATTAAGTATATGACGTCTGTATCCTTTAGGTGTATAGACTTTCTTAAAAGGTAATGCGTTGTTTGTATCGGGACTACATGTGGTTTGGTTCACGTGTGTGCGTATGTGTGTGTGTGTGTGTGTGTGTGCGTATGCGTGAGTTCCTAAACATGTAACAAGCCTGCTGGTATGCCCATATGATAAGGTCAATAAGAGTACACGTCGAATACAGATCGTTACCTTAGATGGGATTCGAACCTGTCGTATGGAGTCCGGTATAACACTCAATCCTACACGATATCTCATCAA
Source organism: Lepetodrilus pustulosus (assembly GCA_032355345.1). Classification (NCBI taxonomy): domain Eukaryota; kingdom Metazoa; phylum Mollusca; class Gastropoda; order Lepetellida; family Lepetodrilidae; genus Lepetodrilus; species Lepetodrilus pustulosus. The sequence goes on from JAULBP010035053.1 coordinate 11,092, forward strand.
ATAATCTCGTCATTTGGTGAACATTATCGTTCTGCCATTCCCCAACATGAAGTATAATTGAAGATAGTATTCAATAAATAAATCACTAATCCAATAATTCAATAAATAATTCAATAACGAAAAAATAAAAACAATAAATAAATAACTTAATAAACAAATTCTATTGAATGAACAAATCGTTTCAGATGGATAAATACCAATATGTTAAAGTACACATTTATAATTAAAAAAAAGACAATCATTTTGCAATACATCACTTTTCAAAAATACTTATTCTTTAACAGAATGGAATGAAGTTAATTTATCTTCCGAGAAATTCGTCCGTCATGTTACATGTACCGTCAGATCCAGATTTCCATATCACCTTCCGTGTGTCTGTACTGGTAAGCTATCCACCGCCGACTCTCGGTATCCACACGATCACGATGAAAGCTATCGAAACCCACAAGTACACCAGTAGTAGACGTAACCCTCCTAGAGGGCTGCGGCCATACCGCTGGAATAATCTCGTCAAACAACACGTCTCAGACTAGATCGACCTCTTCACTCAAGATTCCTCAATCCGACTGTGTCCAAATCGTCTTCATCTGGAAGCGACTCTAGCCACAAAATGCAATCCGTGACCTTTGAGAAAATCAATAGAGACTGGAAACCCGCGGTGGATCTCACAAGACATGTTACAGTCTCAGCCTCACGAACCCCCAAGCGAACCAAATTACGTCAAAACATATCGGTTCTATCGGGAGAGCGAATAAATAGCGGACGTCCTCCTTGCTTGAGAGCGGTTATACAGAGAATACGTAATTTCCTTCAGACGCCATTTACTAGCAAAAGATATGCGCGGCCCTGTATTCGTTTCTTGATGCACACTAAATGCGTGTACATGGATCGGGGCATGTACAGCATGTATGTCATGAAAGAACGATGATTGAATGTGACAATCTCTAGATCTTGAATGTGTCGCAATCTGTTGATATATTGGGAAGCCGGGTCGGGACGGTGCATATCGTAAATAACGCATAACAACGTTACGTTTTCTTGGTCTATATCATTACATCTTGGTCTATATCATTACAACCAGTGTTAGTGTTAAAGTGGCACGTCGAGACGAGAATGTTTCACGTTTCATACCCACAGGCGTAGCATAAGAAACGGATGTCCGGGTGGCAGGAGGTATAGTGTGACCTACCTACGGATATAATACAACACGGGATAGTATATTTATATAGAATGCCACTGTCTTGATAACAAAATAGTGGTACACAATATATCGATGAATTAAATGAATGTATTAGGCTATTGTCTGTTAGTGATAGTACACTTATATGATCACGATAATACTAACCTACGTTGAAATCGACGGATATCGATAAGCATGATCATTCTCATTTCACCTACTATACATTATGTGTGTAACTTACTTATAGATATAATGAAAACCCTCTTCATTTCCATACATTGCAGTACATGAATGTGGCGACTCATCAACGCTAGTGTTACCTTACCTGAGCGTCTATTCATGTAGACCTATTCTGGGGAAATCGACAATAGATATGCGGCCAATATAGAACCACTTGACCAGCAGCCATGCACAAAACTATAATACGTCCGGTATGCTATAATCTTCTGGTCGCGTCGTTTTCCGTTTTAAAGCCTGTGAGAGGGAGTGTGTATACATCTGCCCTATGCGGACCAGCTGGGGTCACGTCAATGAGGTCAAATGTGACTGTTTACGTGGAGCTATGTATGTTGCCAATTTGGTATTCATCATATCATGAGTCATGCGATACAGCGTCATAAACATGCTTGTTAATATTACGGGCATAGATAGAATGGATCTGCTAGTAAACATGACGCTTACTGCGGATACATCAATAATGACAATATGAGCGTGGCGAATCTGTACGAATGGCATGTGGATGAGCTTAAGTGTGGATATGTGAGGTCGTATGGATATGAGAAATATGGTGTGGAAATAACTGTCGTGTGTACAAGAGATGTATGGTGTGGAAATGACTGTGTCGAACAGATAATTATGAGTATAGTATTGTCACGAATGTGTATGGTGTGGATATGAAAAGTGTGGTGTAGATGAGGAATAAAGTATGTGGATATCAGTCAGTGTGTAAGACAGATAGATAGATAGACAATCCTTAATATTCACAACAAGGGGAAATTAATTTACGTCATAATAGTAGGTATATGGGCATACCGTGTGGTTATGAAGCGTATGTGGTGATATAACTGTGTGGATATCAGATATTTGGTATGGATATGTATGTACAGGGTATGATATGTGTGTGTGTGTGTGTGTGTGTGTGTGTGTGTGTGTGTGTGTGTGTGTGTGTGTGTGTGTGTGTGTGTG
>JAULBP010035164.1:0-13454 GCA_032355345.1 Lepetodrilus pustulosus
ACCAGTGGTGGACCAGCGTGTTTCAGCCTCACAGTATCCTATATTGCGTTCATCAATAGCCATATTAACGCGAGGTGTTGTATGAAATGAAGGGAGAATGTGGGATCTCTGAAGAAACTTGTTTTATCATTAAGCCGTTATTGTATAAAGGCAACTCATTAGGGTCGTCTACTTTAAAGGTATAGTTGGTATTTGTACGTGTGTTCGTAGATAATATGATGGTACAGTTGACACATTATTTGCTTAACTATTTCCTGACGGAAAGCATGATGTGTGAAGATATATCGATGAGCGTTTCCGTTACGTATGGATATATGCTGTATACTTGTAATATCATCTTCGGTGCATCTATATTCCAATTATCGAAAAACCGCATTGTCCACCATAAACCGAAGTAGAGCCCATACATGCAATTCTAACCGTAATTTTCGGATATGTGTCTACTAAGATAATAAAAACATTACAAGATAACTAATTCGACGACATGGATTTCCCATTTGTGAAATAAAACTAAAACTATGAATGATTTTCAAATCCATCTTCTCGATACTGATGTGACGAGCCAGGCGTAGGGGTGTCTCAATATGCATTATGCATTACGATAGTTGTAAATGCTTGGAAATTGGGTAGTTGGAGAACGGTATGTTACCAAATGTAAAGCTAAATGTTTAATTTATATATTCATTTTTAACGGAATATTTTAGTAATTCTCTGCCATCAAATGCACTGCTATTGAGACGTGTACGTCTATGTTAAATTTGCAATAGTTGTCCATCTCCAATTGAATAATTCACTAGATTCCTCACTGATAGGATGGGCTCACTGCATCCCAGTATTGCATCCTAGTACTCGTATAACTTGCATCCTTGAAAGATATACGACCTAACGGATTTAATGGGCAATTAGATCTCCGGTTAAATGTGATTTGGTTAAATTTTATAACCGGAGTTTGGAGGGTTGTTGGACATTCGTGATGGTGTAAATGGCCTCCCAAACAAATCTATTGCAAATTTCTACGCATTGTCTCTCGGGTCGATACAACATGGAGCACTGCACGTGACTTGAGATGTCTACGGCCGAACTGCGGGAAATTTCCTCAATATTGAATTTTGTATTAGTAGTGAAGTGCTCGAGAAAATTTAATCAGAAATTTTCTTCGTTATATTTTTTTTTTTGCACATTCCATCTTGACGGAACCAATCCGATTTTATTTCACACGAACTTGTTGTGCTTGATTTCTGATCGAAAATGAAGTTGGAACCTTCCAGTTTTTCTTTTATTTCAAAGAACATTGCCGAGCAGTGATAACGTCCAGTTTTTCTACATCATGCTCGGCGACATGAGAACTGTTAAAACGGTATTTTATCTTTTTGATACATGATTGGCGACGATTTTTATATGTTACAACCACTTAGACACTAGCAAAGAAAAAAGTGATATTCTGTTTCTGATACATGATGACATGATTAGCGGTGATTTGTATACTACAGTAGATACACGGTTGCTATAGTTGTGGTATGTTAAAGTCTATCTCTGATTCTGAGAAATTAATGCGATAGTGAAACACGTAAACATCCTTTCATTTCTTTTTATTTCGAAATATTTCTTTAAAAAGGTGAGCATTACACATTGCCATTCAAGGTCTATTAAATCTATAAAAGACATTCCAATCTTCAAACCAGGCGTAGTGTCTGTGCGATGTATCACCTACTGATATTAACAATAATTTTCCTACTGATCTCGTCAGCTAATTTGATTTTCTGACGTTTATCTAATTATGAAAACTCGGTGGCGACATTGTTATATAGTCAATTTAGCACTGTGGCTGGTTATGATCTTTCATCTCGGCTTTGTATCTTACGTGATAGACCTTTCAGAGCGGTTTATAGGCTTTACAGAGGGGTCGGTAATACTTCGTGGGGAAGAAAAACACAACTTCAATCACCAACAGGCGAATGCCCCGAGGATGCATCAAATCGTTTAATGTTTATAGCTCTTGGCAGTACTTTCTTCATAATACATTCTTGTCAGTTCTCCGTTGATTAACTAGACAGGGATTTCGAATTAGACATCACGGTTATGTGTTGATGGACGAGGTACGTATATCTTTATAACACCCTGATTAACTTGACGGATGATGATCTGTCTGGGTTTACAATGAATACAAAGTCAATAAATTTTTACCTGTATGGGAATATTGTTCGGTTTAAGCTTATTCCTCGATGTATTGTAATCTCTTGTTGCATAAAGGTTCAGTTTATTTGGTCACCTCCCGGTATGAACTCGTTTCGTATATTGTACATCGCATAAAGTATACATACAATTTAATACGTTACGAGTAGTTGTTATTGTCTTACAAAATAACTATATTATGATATAAATAATTAATCGTGTTTATCATACTACTACTACTACTACTACTACTACTACTACTACTACTACTACTACTACTACTACTACTACTACTACTAATACTATTACTACTACTACTACTAGTATTACTTCTACTACTACTCCTTCTACTACTACTAAAATAATAATAATAATAATAATAATAATAATAATAATGTCATATTAATGATGATGACAATAAATAACAATAATAATTTAATATTAAGGATTTGTGTATGCATCATATGTCATCACTGCCAGATATCTTGTTCTTATATAAAAATAAAATATAGGTGCCTACCCACTTTCCACCACCCAGTACCTCTACCCACCTCGCCACACCAAACATCAGCACACACCCCTCCACATGCATATACCAGTTTTCCTCCCAAGCCCCACTAATATGTTGACATAGCAACTTGTACATGCGACGATGTGTATTAGTTGAAGTTACTTCTTAAGCCTCTGACATCACTTGTAGATAACACCGCCTTCATCATATCCACAGTTCGCCGAGATTCCATCACGTTGATGTTAAAGTCTCTAAAGATTTCACCTATCCATGATTACGATGTTTCCTCACCCGCCAACCTGAAGTTGAATAGTACTTTGTGCAAACCGCTTGTATCTACTCAATGATAAGCGTAATGATCCTGTAAACGCTCTTAGCTTACTGTCGTGCATTCTTATCTATTTCCTCTGCTTTGGTCATGTTCTACTCTACAATGCCATTAACACGTACGGACTACATTAGTATTACAAAGCGTTAAGTCGTTAGGTGTTTTCTGGTAAGTATAAATAGGCGACGCGCGTGATTACATGAGTTTTGCGAAGATATAGATAGATATAGTGTAATCATGCAAAACATATAGGCCTACTCGATGCATTTGACAGGATACCGGTAGATACATTAAGGGAAATTATAGTTTTTATTGTTTATTATGGTATTAAAAACTACATATTTTCTTAATTTAAATTCCTATGTAAATATTAATCGATTATTAACGACACACTGATGACATAGATTAGAAATTCTGAATGTTACGTGTTGTTTTCCTCTAGTAATTTACATTAAAAGTACTATACGAAGGCTACTTGTTGCTTCCTTCTATTCTGTTACAGTAACTTGGTATTAATAAACACAGGAGCTATTGTGAGTATATCTATCTACAAATCATTTTTTCGAAACAGTATAGATTAAGGCATAGAACATGTTTCGCAATAATATGGTACGTTAGGCGTAACGTTAAGACATGCCATACCATCACGATATCAGTTATCTGATAACATTGCTCGACACACTGATTCAGTCAACAGCATTGCGCAATCGGCAACTTGTCATACAAATTTAATCAGTAGATCAGATATTGAATAAGTTGGACGGGGCGAGACTAGAATGACCGATGGATTCGGATGGTGTTCGTATTCTCGAAAAAGAACAATTGCTTGACCGCCCTCGGACGGTCGCGTTTGACCGTCGCAAACTTCGTGATTAATCTTTGTCACGCTGGTTCAGCCGGAACACGGCCCCATGTGACAATGACGGATAGTTTAAGTGATGTCTTCAACTAAGTTGGTCCCCCATGTGCCTAACTTTCAACATGTCTTAAATACCGCCAAGACTATTATAGTATGTCAGTGTCTCAAAGTAGTCCCTTGCAATTATCTGGCTTGACGACAACACAGATGGTCCAACACCTATTCAAATAAAATAATTGCGTTATACCTAGAACTGTATTTACATAGATCTAACATAAGCATGATATACAGATTAAGCGTATGAATGGAAGGTGGATAATAATAGTATTTAGGTACACGGTGATTCATATACAACTAATGAGTATAATTTCTAGAATACATGAACCACCGTACTAATTACATAGCATATGAACATGGGCGAACTGTCTTTTCATAATCTTTTTTCTTTTTTTAAAAATTATTCCTTATTTTTCTATTTATCTAGTATCTACTTGGACTTTATATTATTAATAATAGTATTATTATTATCATTATTATTATTATTATTATTATTATTATATAAATAGGAGGAGAAGATGTCAAAACTTAAAAATGCCTTTCGCCTAATTTATTGGGGTCTTCGGTGGTATATATATAGGGAGAGAGAAGCACACTAATGCTTTACTACTTGACAAAATACAAATTGGTCGATCTATAAAGCAAATACATCTATTCTAGACCCATCTATCCTATTACTGCGCATGTATAAAATATTGCGCTTTCGGAAATCCAATATGTTGTCATGATTATACAATATTAATGTCAAAATACCTTCTTTTTCTTGTGCCTGTTTCACATTGAATGGAATCTAGCTACCATGTCATGTATAATTCAGACCCTAAAATGGCTTTGAAAAAAATAATTAAAATATCACTGTGTAGGCACAGTAGGACGGGGCCTAGACGTACAGTGGGAATTATATCTATCGGCATTAACTAAAACTGGTCGAGGACATCGGACACGCAGACGGTTTATCTTGGCAGTCCGTCTACAGCTGTTTGTGAACGTCGCGTCCAATTTCCTCTCCAACGGGCTGTGTTGTCCCGTCTTACGTAACTCTGTTATGGGCTCTTCTTACAAGTATGACAGTCAGGTGAAGAGCTTAATTGTTCGGAGACAGGTTGTCCGTTTCGCTGCGGCTCGTGATGAGAGCGCCACCTGCCGGCTGGATCTATCTGTCGCTTATCATTATTATACATTTCACTTTGAAAATTGGCAAGTTGTTGTGAACGTCTGAGTATGTAGACGACAGCTCGAGACTTCTAATTTCTCCTATGCTTGAAAAACGGTTCTGGGTGTATATAAGACGAATGTTATGATAATGATGTTCTTTGTCACGTCTTTAGGACAATATAGCATAATAGTTTAATAAATAACACAACTTTTGAAAACCAGTCATTTTTCATGAATGATATAGGGAACCATGATACTAATTATAGTGACTAGTACTTCTATAGTAGTGGCCTAGGGAACAGCCAGATAATTGTTTATATAGGCCTACACGTGCACGGTAATTGGTAGGATTGGTATAGAAATCCACGAAACAAAACAAAAGTGTACAGGAACTGTTAGGATCGGTCTAGGAACCAACGGTATGTATCCAGTAATTGAAAGGATTGGCATATTGGAATATATGATATAACAGAAGGGTACAATGTGTATGGCTAGTTAGGATTGGTCCAGGATCCAATGGTACAAATGTACACATTGACTAAAAATCCACGATATCATAAAACAAATTAAAGTATGAACAGTAAGATTGGCATGGAATTCAATTATGTTGTTGTTCTAGTTTGTTTATTGGGTTTTAAGTCCGTTTTCAATATTCTTTCACTTATGGCATTCCTTGTCCAACTTTCTAGCATTGGAATCAATTATAGACGTTCGTCTGTGACTATAGATTGCTCTAAGAATCCATAAGTACACACGCATACTTGGGTCTGATCGGTTTGGTATTAGCGCCCAATGCACAAGTATAATTTTGCAGTGGGTAATTGATTCTTTGTACAGTGTACGTTAAGTTTGGTATTATGCTATTCATACAGCCATTAGCAATTACAAAGTAAACTTATTTGCATGGACAATATGCTTCGTAGAAATGATGCTGATGTCTCGAAGAAGAAGTCTGTGTTTCATTCTATATAAACAGTGTATTCTTGTATTACGCATTTAACTTAAATTACCATATTTTTATATCCGTTTTCTTGAATACTTTATCTTGCATGCAATCTGTACTTTACACGTATTCCCATGGGAATAGCGATTAAGTTAAAATGACAACACAAAGACAAATAAAATCTTTGCAACTCTTTAAACACGCAGCTGTTTGGTAACTCAAATTATCCGCGTAATTAGATATCAAAGATAAAATTACGCAAAGAATAGTCTCCCTTGTGTGGACACATCTCGAGAGGCGGTCATCGACGATTGACTGATGTACATTTCGCCGCAGGGGCATAGTTTTGATTTACCCATGTGGATTTCACCGCAGGGTCGACCGGACTTCATAACGTATACCGTTGTTTGGGGAGTATTGGTAATAGCTCTTGAAATGTACGGCTGTCAATCACCGGATGAGGCATGTCAGTTGCCCATCAATCAAAATCTTGGCATCCCCTTCAGTTCAAGTTGATTTCGGCATTTGTTATATTTAGAGCACGTATTACAACATTGATGACTGGAATGCTGAGAATTTTGAAACTCTATACCACACCTGACCTTTAATAGATTATAATGGTTTCTTCACGTATTTGTTCTTTTTAGACATGTATCCAATTATCACCTAGTTTGCCCTTTGAAATCAATAATAAATTACTTATAATATCTTAAATTATTTTATCATTATTATTGAAGACATTCTTTTGATGATTTATTACGTAATGGATTCTGAAATAGTTAAGGGCATTTGTTAATGTGGGTGTATCTTTATGAACATGACATTTCCAAACTTAAAATTACTTCACGGGTAGGAACATCTTTAGCAATGTGTATAAGTAATGTATCGTCTTGTAAGAATAATGAGTGTATCTTTTAAAAAATCAAAGCATACATCATATACGACCACCATACATTTATATAATATTAGTTGCAACATTTAAAAAACAATTGCTTAGCTTTAGAGCATATGGACGCTAGCGTACGTATATTGTGCAATGAGAGTCAATACAAGCTAATGAAAGACAAACGAAAATACATGCCGCGACGACGTAGTCTGGAAGAATCATTTTTATTGTGGAATTCATGCCAACCTCTGTCCATACGCAGATAAACAAAAATCCCAAATCACCTCCCAACAAATATTGACATTTTCTAAACATTGAAAGCTCTGGGGAAATAAACGATTGACATCAAACAACAAATGGATGAAAACCACTCCATGATTGGAACAGGTTTGAATTCAAAAGAGGTTAGATATTGGTCTGTGGTCACTATTTCCCCATCCTGCTAAGAAATGTATACCGTATAGTCGCCATCTTCCACAATGCTGTTCAGAAAGATATGAGACTAAACATTCTCGTTTACAATAGTAAAATACAAATTATCTTTCTGTCTCATTGTTAGAAACGTACATTAAGAACTCTATATCTGTGCTGTTATGATACTTGTAGAACACTATGATACACTTGAATTCAATAGTCAACACAATTATCGTATTCATTCTTTGTTATGATATGCGGAGAGAAACAGATATCAAAATTCTTTATTGTTTGGGGGAAGGCATTCTTAACAAAAGCGCAGAAAACCCGCAAACTATTTAGAAAGTCATCGATCCGAGTCGGTTTTTTATATTTTTTATACATGAATCCACATGGCAACCAGATGACTTGAGCCAAGAGAATGCTACGCATGACAGGACGAGGCAGGGAGAGAGAATGAAAGAAAAAAAATGGAGTTTCTGCCAATGTGGTTTCTGAGGCTTACATGAGTAGGCGCGGACGTACACGCATTTTGTTCTCTTAGACTGGTGTTCCGTAACATCGACGCAGCGATGGCAGGCCGATAGCGAAGGGTGAGACGGGTTCATATGCCCTACATATTGCTTATTCCCTAATGCTAGAAATACATGTCCATTTTCACACGTATTGAGTTCGCTTCATAGATCGACCACAGATGTCTATCTTTAGCTCTGAAACGCACGTCAATATGCCAGGTATTGCTGTATTGAATCGCGGCATGTAATACGGTTGATATTTAGACCTACATGCCTTGTTCCTTGACCCCGGAGGAAGTTGTTTTTGTTTCAAATAGAGATACAACCTGACAGGATATAAGCCATGCTTCTTTTTACTCGCTGCTTGAACTCATTAAGTAATTCGAAAATATTGACATAGTTCTGGACAGATTGAGTGGGCGGGTTTGAATGTCGTAAAGTAAATACCTCGTCGTATTATCTGTCCGACATGGTAAACAGTAAATAGCCAAGTGCTGTTTGAGTTCTAACAAACAACACAATAAATATTCCGAAACAATCATATCTTTGGTATCCCATTTCATCCGAGCATTCCAACAAAAGCGCGTGGAAGAAACAAATCCTTTCTGGTCGCATGTTGGGATTCGAACCTTTATTATTGCAATTATCTGAGTAGACATCAGACACGGAGAATGCTTTGCTCGCTGTCTCGTGTTGTCGATCATCAGTATAACTCCTTTGAAATTCAGACTGTTATCAGATTCGATTGCAACGAAATTGAAACCAATATACTTCTAGCATTAATTATAACGTAGAACCCATATCTCGTAGTGTAAACGTGACGAAATTGGAGTAGACTGACTTCTAACGAGTAACAGATTACTTAAAGGACAATAATTAATATGGCAATCAATATTCATAAGCATGTAGTTACCAGGATACATTGGTTAGAGTTCGAATCCCATTCACATACAGAGCCGCGGAAACCAGTCTCGCAGAACTCTGAAAATGTTACGATCTCTGTATGATTAACTAGCATCTGGATCAGCCGTAACTCGTGGGTATTTCCGTAACGTTAGATTGCGACTTCTTCTCCTCCAACAATAAACAGTTCGCATAGAATGCATTGTTGAGGTAGTGTGGACATCTGCGTCAAACCAGGACTCAATCCCACGTGTGTGTCTGTCCTATTGTAGACCGAAATGTCCGGGTCGAATCTTCTGTCCACCATTGTTCTACTTGGCCAGTATAGTGTTAAATACGTAGGCCTACTATTAGTAATGTTTACGTCCTCGAAATGCAGGTCATTAGTACGAGTGCCTACTTAATATGCTAATAATGATCGGCGTTTCGAGGATGCATACTCCCATAAAGATGAAGAGTATGGTGAATATAAGATTAGGCTACATAGAGAATATTACAACACGATGTTCTATTTAATATCAACTTTATATCCCGAATGTAAGAATTTTATGCACGAGCTTCAGCGAGTGCAAATAATAAAATAGTTTATCGTTATGGTAATTAACACATACGGTGCTTGTCTTAAGAAATCATATTTCAAGTTACCGGGTAATAGGGTATTACTTTTATCTATATTACACGCGTGTACCTCAACATTTTACTAGGCTTTATCCTAAAGAAATTAGTCTGCTTTGTATCACTTTGAATATTGATTAAGGGGGCAGAGGGACTATACAACGTGACAACAACAACAAAAAAAGCGGAAAACATCGGAAGGCAGCAAGACTTTAGTCAAAAATACTACAATAAATAGCTGCAGATGCTAACACTATTCTTTGTTCGTTCCTTACTCACCACAATTAGATCTAAATACCCAGTGGACAGCGCCAGTGTCTAGTGGGGAACTAGTTAGTAGTATTACCTACACAATCAAATTAGCCGACTTCCAATTAAATGCCACACTTTCGACACCTGGCGGACGGCACCATACTGAATGCCATATGACAGGATCATTGTCCACGTCAAGTGACCAGTACGTGTCGGACAGGGGCTAGTCATCATGGACTGATGGCCAATGTTACTTGCCCGACGGCCAATGTTACTTGCCCGTATCGAGTTATACCCCACGTGCGTGATCACACCGCGAGCATCACCAGGGAGCGTTCGTTTAACTCGAGTGGATAAACAAACAGTTATTGTATCAAATCGGTCGAACGCCCTGGTAATACCACAAATAGTCTCCTGAGACGGAAACTGAGACGGGGAAGGTTTCATACGAACATTGAAATGTGGAGAGTCTGTAGAGTCTAATGTGCTCACTGGTGAAATGATCATAAGAAAGTTCAGAAAGAAAGAAATTGGATTAGATCTATATATTGTAATCAAGTTTATTATGTGCGTCCCAGGCAGCCCATAGTTCTTCTCTTCCATAATCCTCATTTGCTCCCTCAAATTCTCTTATCTTTCTCTCCCGTCACCCTCTCTGTGTGTGTCTCTCTCTACCTCCGTCCCTCCCCTCTCTCTTGTCTCTCTGTCTCTGTCTCTCTCTCTCTCTCTCTCTCTCTCTCTCTCTCTCTCTCTCTCTCTCTCTCTCTCCCGCTCTCTCTCTCTTTCCCTCTTCCCCCACTCTCTCCCATCCAACATATCTCTCTAACCCACTCACACATAAACTTCCTCCAATCCCCTCCTCTCTCTATTCTCTCACACTCCTTCACGTCGTTTCCCTCTTCCAATTGTCCAAAGCTTCAGTCATAACGGCCTGAGTTCACAGTCTCTAGGCTGGTCTTTAACAGTACCCCCTACACATCACCCACACATCACGTACACATCACGTACATACGGTTTAAAGTAGCAACACTGATCGATCCACTCCAGCTCTCTATCTTGCTGTTTTTCATAGTGTTTCGTAGGCCATGGGGGTCTTTCCCTGATGTCCATAATTAAATTTACTGATCTGCCCGATTCAAGATAGACCTTACTGATAGCATTAATTTAGCTTTTAGCTGTCCGCATCTTGGGCTAAATTAACTTGCATTGTAGCGGGAGTTATTTTATTAAGCGGAAGATTAACTTGGCATCTATAGGAATCAGTTTTGGTTGAAATGATATCTTTGGGTTAGTCATGGTTGATATGAGAATAATAACATTTCGTTGGTTATTGTCATAAATACATGATTACATGTACATTGTATATCAAATAACAAAATGATAGTATTTTATATTCTATTTTATTTTAGCATTTTTGTTAATTTAGTATTAAAGTAGATGTTTTAAAGACACATTAATATTCAAACCATTTTGCAATATTAAAAAATGTATGACATTGCAAAGTGCATTGCCAGAAAATTACATAATAGAATATGGTACTTTCCAATGTGTTCTTGATCGACACAGCTGTGTGTTGAAATTAAGTTAGGACAATTGGCTACGTTTACGTAATTACACTTATAATGAAATATTTTCTTAACTACCGTTTCCACAAAACTGTCCGAAGCTCCCAATAACTGGAGATCTAGATAACGACCGCTCGTGTCGTTATCAACCTCACGCTACATGTGAATTGCCAATTGCTCTTAAGTCGCCACGCCAACCGAGAGCGCTCTAGATTTGTCCTCAACAGCTTGCTCGCTAACGACACTTTCTGGAAACACGCTTTTCGTTTCCATCGTCATCGATCGCCACCGATGTACTGTGTATGTGCCCAGTAGTTTTGCCTTGACTGTTCATCACCAGCCCTTTGGGATAAAGAAAGGATGGGACCACAAATCATGGCGTCTGTCACCATCAATGACTCGCTCCAACGGTTCATCCATATTTTAATTTAACAATATTGCCGGTAAAGGGAGCGTTCATGTTTTTCCAGTGAACCGGTCAAAGATATATTCAGTGAGATGTTAAGTTATAGGGAACAAATAGGACAGAGTTGGTTAATCTATGGCGATTTTATTTTCGGGAATACAATTTTGCCGTTTTTTGTTGTTTCCGTTCGAATTTGTAACTTATTGATTTCGATGAGATCAATACTGGGAGACGTGTTTTGTATAAAAGAAAGTCCATGCTCCACGATGCTACTGTTATACATTCTGAGGACTTTGACGTCCTTGGATGCCATCTTCAATTTGAACTAGCCTCACCGCATAGTTAGTTAGTTAGTTTGTTTATTGTTTTGGCAGTCGCCTTCCAGCATAGCTGATTTCGGCAGACTGGTCCCACTTTGGGACGCATGAGTGATACAAGGGAATATAATTGTCGGCCTTTAATAGATATTTCTGACCAATGAGCGCACTCGTTACATCGCGTCACGACTGCATAGCAGGTACAAAAGTTCAGATAAATTAACTATCAAAGTGTACTGTCGGTAAGGGCAGACATTCTAAGGAGGACGTATTGTAGTATTTTATACCAGGAATCAAATAATGCAGTTATACATTAAATCTATTAATACGATCTCGATGATATTCCTATCTGAAAAGTTAAGTGTCGGCATCCTTTGATCTAGGTAACCGTCTCAGGTAATGGAAGGTTACTACTAGATCTATTTAAGTAAATGCGTTGAACATAGTAATAACTTGGTTAAATATTTACCAGGGCCTAGCTGCTACTTACAACTTGTATTTTGACTGTATGACGGATTATTATATAATTATCGGCAAGTCTGACCGTTTGGCCGACACGATTGATATATATCTTCCACACTGGTTAGTTAAATGCTTTCATAATCCTTTATAATCTATGGATAATCACAGTTGATCAAGTTCATTAAAATGTCAAGTTCAACAGCACTGAAAAAGGAAAGATGACTATTCGTCGCATAAACATTCGCGGATACATGTACTACAAAAACACACAGTCCGTAGTTTACCGGTATCTCTATTAAATGGACACATCCCATATCTTTCACACAATGACCTCAGCCCAGTATCAACGGTACTAACGAGTAATTAATGTTCTGAACGAATATAAACAATTAAAGGGCTGGGTCATTAGACTCAGTACACTATATTCCCGTTTTATTTATAATTCCATCTTTGTATGACACGAACAATACATGTATTGTATAGGGGGAGCTAGGGCACTTACTGTTTCAAGATCTTTAGTTATCAAATAGCTGAATACATATACGATTACTTCATCATCTTTGTCGAAGTGGATGTCCACCCTGGATCCTTCGGGTGCTTCAGTAGCATTAAGGAAATACCATGTGTAACCTTTACTGAGCGTATTCCTTGAGAATGTTGATCGAATTGCGGACCCATCTGAATACAAACACATGTCGTTTGTAAGTTATCTTTCACTTTCTATCAAACGAGTGTCACATCTGCCCACTTCTGGATAGGCCTACATAATTCTCCTCCCATTTAAGATCACGTGATAGGAACGGAATTAACTATCACTTGGATACAAGGAGGTGCAAGGGTAGTCTAACAGCGTCATAAGATTATTGTATCTGTTCTTTCCATCTTTCTTCCTATTTTGTTAGATATTTTATATTTTATATTAAAAGTATACTATTACAGATGTTTGAACTAAATCATGGACAAACAGATTTCTATCTTAGACTACTTAAGTTTGATTTGTGCACCCACAAAGTTGTTTTTTTCCTAATGCACATATTCTCCAACACTCGATAGTTAATTTAATATTATATATGAATTCATGATACGAAGCATTT
>JAULBP010035275.1:0-13445 GCA_032355345.1 Lepetodrilus pustulosus
AGAGAGAGAGTGAGAGAGAGAGAGAGAGAGAGAGAGAGAGAGAGAGAGAGAGAGAGAGAGAAATCTGAATGCAACTATTGGGATATATGTTATAATTGGAAGGATATAGTGTTTACTGTAAGACACTGTTCTACTGTTTGTAGTCTGACAACATGGACGGTGTAGCGACAGGCCTGTTATCCTCTGTATCTAGAACACACGTCAGCTTGTGAAATGTTGGCTAGCTTTACCACAGGAATTCTAGTCATGCACGATGTAGATTTATATAAGGTCAACTCAGAGGACACCACGCTACGCATGACGGAACGCACGTGACCAGCAATAATGTGGCTGGAATAATATTAAATGCTTCAAACTAACTGAAAACCCAAGCTGCAAGGTAGAATCAGTGGATCTCGCACAGGTTCAACATCTGTTTAAATATCTCCGAGGGCATACAGTGATCATCTTTTATTTGGTTCATGTGCACTTGCTGTACATAGCACGTGACATGGCAGCTGGTGTTTTTTCCTCCCACAGAAAGCAGTTGTCTGTGTGTCATTGACTGCCACGTCACACACTAGACCCAGCATACTTAATTAATTACGTCGTCATTTCCAATAAGCATCACATTTCATATTATTAGATCAATACGACGTTCTTCTGTTAGAACATAACACGTACACACTGTGGATGACGTCACGGACAAATCGTACAGACACTCTGCATTGACTTGACAAGTGTGCTCGGCAAACTCTCGCTATAGCATCATGCGCAGTGTTACGCCAAATAACTTGAAATAAATGTCACTCTAATCGAGCCCGGCGTGAGCTGAAAGCACTGGGCATCCTCAACTACAACTGACGGATATCCGGGGAGTCAGAACGTTTGACCTACATACTTGCGGCCAGATTTACGTCCTCTGAAAGTAGACACTTACAGCAGTGCTTGAACTAGACACCAGTGCAGTCGGAGATGTAGTTCAGAGCACCTCGAGTGAACATGTGCATCCCGAATGTAATCTGCCATCTCAAATTGGTTCGCGAACAAGCGTTAACGTTTGTAAAGGCAGAGTGTGCGTGTCCGCTCCTACTAGACACGGTTCTAAGTCAGGCCTGCTTTAATCAACGTTGGTTTTCTTGACAAGACAGTGACTGACTGCAGACAGTTTCAGACAGGAGACAGTGGTGGATGTCTGCCAATGGATATTACAAGAAGCTTTATATCAATACCGAGATAAACCAGCAAAGGAAAGCGCCCGAAAGTCCCACGGCGGGCTATCTGTTTTCTATCGTTCATCTCCCGGGTGGTTTAGTTATAAAATTCAAAACATAGTACAATTAGGTTATATTTTCAGTGCAAGTTGAGACTTTAATGTTCAAGTTAAAATTGTATTAAAGGACAGGCCACCAATAGTTCTTTACTTCATATAATTTTTCAGTTGTTAAGTGTTAGAACCAAGCGTACATGGTAAGATATATGTAAAGCTAAATAACAATAGTTTCAGATATCTAACAGAAGATTACAACTTCCTTGATATCTCATGATTACAACAATCGGTAGCAAACCAGAAAGCTAACCGTAGATAACAATCGTACACAATATCTCACTGTAGAGATAATACCGAATCAGATTACCAGATTAGGCAGTAGCCTATGCGTTCAATGATTGGTATTCGCAGTGGTAAGAACGTGGTTCGCAGTGGCAAGAATGTGGCTCGCCAAGTATGGATAAAATCATCCACTAATTGCACAAAAAGTGCCACATTCATTGAAAGGTCGTGCATATTATGCTGTGTTCTATAGAACGGTCGTAATTCTACGAGAGACGTAACTACGTGTACAGCGAATTACGACTCTGGCGGTGGCACTACGATCGTTACGTCTAACGGCACAAGTCAATAATTCAACATGCATCAATATAAACCTGGTTTGTCTTCTCCAGTCAGGAGGTAGCTGTTTTATCTAATCGTCCTTGCTCATCCATTATCTAATCGTCCTTGTCCGTCCATAATGCCGACGTTAGGTACACACAAGCGACGAACAGACATAGGTTTGGTGGTAGATAAAAGTTGTCTCAATTATTCACATCATGTCTCGCCAATACAATGTCAATGGTCTAGATGTGCACGCCACGCATTTCAGCCGCTAAAGGGGCTTCTTACTTGCTGCTCATTTCGCAATGAACAAAAGCTATTGTCTTGAGTAAAAGGGATTAATTCAATATGTTGAGTGAACTAGCACATCTCCAATCCGGCGCTCTCTAGTTCCATTACGCTTCATCAATATTTTATCGATAGTAACGCCTTTTAGTTCCGCGGTGAATAATTTTGACTGCGGACTGGTCGGACGGTGGACACGTGTGAACAGACCTCCAGAAAATTGTATCACAGGAATCCGGTGGAGAAGTGCCGGGTGTAATTAACACCACAACTCATAAATATTTCCTCAGCTTTCTTCTTTTACCCACTGATCAAATTGTCAGCTAAAGAAACTAAAACAAAGCTAGTTTCAACTCAATTTCACTGTGTAGATACCATCTGCGAGAACAATAATAATAAAAATAAAATACATTTTGCTCATCTTGACATTACGAATATTGTTTTCCGTTTTATAATATCCCAAGTATGTGCAGGTGCAAAGGAGCATTGACACTTCCAGGGTGTATATTAAGGGCTGGCCACAATTTCCTTGTTACATAACATACTAGTCAGATAGTCAGAAATATGAGATATATAGGCGAGACGAGTGGAAACGTATATTTTAGTAGAATTTCCCATGTGTGTGCGCGCGCGTGTGTGTGTTACTATTTGCTTTTCTGGTGATTATTTGAGGACCAACAAAGCTAGGATTTAAGTAAATAAAGTCAACTGTTCTCCGGTGCTTTGCTAGACTACAGACATGTACAACAACCAAAGGACACATTTTTAGCGACTTAATATTAACAGTCGACACCTTGAAAGGATAGTTTAACCTTGTGGCAAGACATTCCTTCATGGTGTATTGGTACAACTAAAAGTAGCAATTTCTACACTATACCATGTGAAAACTAGAATAGAGCACACTTCAGAACAAGCCAAAGACTTAAAAGGCATTAAAAGAGTTGTAATTTCATTTTGCATTTCAAAGACCCATCTAAAGTAGCTCAGTACTGAAGACGTGGACGAGACGCGTCTAGATATGAAGTACTCATATTTAACTAATACTGACCTCTGACCCGTGCAGTACTCTGGAAGCCAACAGTTACTGAAAGTCAGTATGACAAAGTAAAACTGACCTAGATCTTCACCAGTCACGAGACACCAGCGTTACACCAGCCATGTATACATGCACCACAGCAAAGAGATAACAGTTAGAGTATACAAATGCACCCAACGTATTCTAATAATTTATTTTTATACAAGAGCTATACTAAATTTCGGTTATCGCATATGTGTAACCAAAACCTACACATATATACCGTATTCAGTTACACCTGAAGCACGTAGATAAGATATTATGTACAGGTTTCTACAGCCCCGCCATCCTTGCTGCCAATAAGACAAAATCTCTGTACACGTGCCTACACTGTCGTGTTACCGATGACGTGTTAAAAAATAGCATATCTGCGTAACATAATGAATGGCCATTACATATAGCAACAAGACACATAATGACTCAAGGCACTACTTCACCCTCAAAGGTCTTGCAAACGGAAACTTGACCCGGTTATAGACGAGGACAACTTCAGATCTGAGCTATGAAAAAAAGTAATTTTGTTTTAATGAACACTAAATGGGAGCATTTATTCGCTTTCGTAGCATTCAGTGTGACTGGCGGTATATTACATCACTGTTTTACTGCCACCGGCGGTATTAATGTATTGTTTTATTGACTCGCCCAGAATGTGTTACGATAACACCATTCTCATATCATAAGTGATTCCTGTAAGCGTTATATGCTGGACAAACTGTTATCGACAGCACACATGCCCAAAGCCTTATTTCAAGTCTATGGCATTGTAGACTACTAGGTGCCGTCCAGACCAGATAATATAATTATGTTCCGTGTGCTCTGTATGTTGATAATGATATGTTAACACACATTGGAGAACTGGTTGGTATTAGCAGAGGAACAGAACAGGCAACACCGCAGTTGCTAGCATGACATGGAGAAGAACTCCTAGCATGAATATTTACAATTCCCCGGAGAAGTGGAGAATAAATTAGTTGTAGGAGTCAATGTATGTGTTAAGAATTAGAGGATCACTTTGGATTATCAACATCCAGATTATTCCTCATTCTAGATCCTTACCGCTTTCATATATTATTATTATTGTTATTATTATTATGTATATTTTTGATACTGTCTGAACGTACTACACGTGTAGATGTGTTACTGTCACACTACATACCCGTGTAGTATTGAGTATGGTGATCAGAGTGGTGTGCCTACAGGACGACACATACACTGTAGAGAGGTCACATCCACCATGATGTGTAAAGTGCTCATGGCTAGATAATTATACTATTAACATTCTGCTGTGTGTGGCGAAAACATTATCAGCGTCGTGTAATGGACGCATAGTGATATTTACATCACGCAGTGTGTGATGAAGTGATATTTACATCATACAAACCATGGACAAATATAATTTGCATCCTGCATACTGTTGAGAAGTGTTATTTGAATTCTACAGATTGTTGAGAGATGTTGTTTGCCGCCTGGAGCGTGTAGTAGAGAGTTGTGTGCATCCTGTATTATGTGAAGATTACAGTTCAAGTACTACCGCTATTTGCATCCTGCACTTTTAGCTGAAATCATGCACGCATCCTGCAATGCTCAGAGAACCTTGATTTGCATCCTCCAGAGAGCAGACACGTGTTATGTGCACACTGCAAGGAGTATAGAAGTGATATTTGTCACCCTGCGTTATGTCGAGGAAGTATGGGGTAGTTGAAGACAGCAGCATTGCACCGACTGACGTAAACACTGACCTTCACCTTAGCAGGTGTTCACGATGTGCTCAAGACGTAAACTCAGGTCAGAGGTCAAAATACTTAAAACTGAACATATGTTCCTCCGAGTATAAATAGATATCAAGTGAAGACGACACAATGGATATGCAACCTCATGGACAGCCAATCTAATGGACAGTCAACGCAATGGACAGGACACCATCATGGACAACACGCCAAAATAAGGCGAGTTAGCCACAAGGAGCAGCCATGAGGGTTGTGGAGATGGTACACAGCTGCACAGCAAGCCACGAGCCTCAGTCTGCCCTAGATACACAACTGGAATTTGAAACTTGATTTGAGACGTCACAAACCTAAGCCAATAACTTATGTGTCACTATTCGCTGACAATAAACCTCGCTCGACGAGGGCTTCCGGAGTTCAAGGAGAATCCTAGTAAAATATAGACCATGCATTCGACATTTGCATGAAGCTGTAGAGTGTAAATGTGTGAATGATTTAATGGAATTATAATGTCATTCGACGATGTCCGTATAATACTGGTAGTAATTAATCACAACTAGATCAGTATCCGCCCAACGCGGAATATTTACATAAGATATGTGAAGTGCAAACTGTATGATAGTGGAAAAGAAGATTGGCTTTTGTCCCTGGGAACACAAAGTTGAACAAGCTCTACTTCGACCATTTAAAAAATCCTCCGAAGATCCGTTGGCCCCTGACACGCCCATTGCCTCAAGCTCCTCACACCGCTGAACAGATCCGGACAAATACTCAATATCCAGCTCATCAATTCGTGGATGATCGACAAAAACCAAAAGATATTCCTAACAAATACAGATAAAGAGTACTAGTATCTGCCGTGTGAACACAGATAACGTACTTGTAGTCGCACACACAGACCAAGGCTGGTCTCTAAATGTGGACATATTGTCTAATGTATTACGGGAGATCCATTTAAAGGGCAAGCAGGCGAGCCATGAGTTATGAACACGAGCGTATGAAACATCGGGTTAAAGGGTATTTCGCTTACCAGGTATATATTGATAAATCCTTAGTAAGACGGTTCTGGGATGAATCTATCGTTGTGATGTCCTCTCGTCACAGAGTCTCTCTCCGTCGTCTGCTACGCACCTCCATCACGGCGCGGGAAAGGGACTCAGCCTTGCCTTGTGAGCAGACGACGATCAATACTTCCCAAATATGGGCATAATGCCCATTCATGAGATGCAAGCACGTGACCTCTAGCTCCTCGACCCCAGCATGGACGTGGCGAGGTGGAGTGTATGCCTGGCCTGGCCCGGCTCGCTACGGTCACACGACTGTACTGTATAGAGACACTCACCCGTCCTCAAAGCACTCCCCATTCGTTCTCGTCCCCTTGGTTCGATACAGCACGTGATCGCGTGCAAGGATTCTCAAGCATGCCCGGATGAGCAATACGAACGTTTAATATTTGTCACAAAGCCGATATTCTATTCAAATTAAAATGAGCAGAAACGAAATGCGGGATCACTGAAGCTGACTAAACAGAAGGGAATGTATGTATGCTTGACAATAGGATGCCCGGGACATGTTTATAAATGAGATGAAATGGTCCGACTGTCCACATCGAACGAATAGATGAATAAGCACAATCAAAAGGGAATGTGGAGGGGTGGTGGCAATGCCTCTAGTGTTGTATTTGCATGAACTTGGCTGGCTAGTTTCAACTGTTATGGACTAGTCACCATCATGTACTGGCTGGCTAGTTTCAACTGTTATGGACTAGTCACGATCATGCAAATAGCTATGCTCAGTTTAACAACAAGGTGTAGGCGTTCAGTCATGTCACCGTGTTCAAGAAATGCCCATATACCCGAATACCGTCTTTGGTAGACAGACTTTGTATAGAAAGTATTGTGTGCGTACCCCCACCCTACATTAAATAACCCTCTATATTAAAATATAACATATAACGTGATAGTTTGTCGAAGGGAAATCACCGCTACGAGAAGGATCCCGCTACAAAATAACAAAACAAATGGATATTCACTGAACCATGACTTCATGGGTTCACGACATTTTGTTGGTAAACTATCTGCACTATTAGCACATCAGAAGATGGTATGCAATATAATATACCATTGCATACCACCTTCTGATGTGCTAAGATCACTTTCACTGACGCCAAACGGCCATTCCACTAAAACAATGACATACACTGGTGCTCAGTTCCAGTCAGAAAGTGTGTCACATTTCAGATATGGTGGATTGATATTTGTCATGCTAGCCTATGGATAACAATCATTCTCAGAAGATATATGACATAATTATGAGCATTCTCAGAATGTACGTATAATATGACATATATTTATATCCACTCTGCGATGGAATATACCAGGACAATGGCAATATGGGTGATCATGACAGTCAGAATACACTGAACATCGCATGCTGTAGTATACATGTATTTATCGTATATCTTTGTTCTCGGAGTTCGTGTTCTGTTTTATATGGGTAAGCGGCGCATGTACGAGCTATCACCGGAAGTGCTGTTTTAGCCCCGAGCTGTCCTCGTGATTGATGGTGGACCAATCAGGAAAGTACCGGTGTCGTGACGGGAGCCCGGGAAGGGAGTAAATATCGATTAGCAGAGAGTAGAGGGAACTCAGTAGCCCTGGCACCGCCGGTGCTGACAGTTAACAAACGCCATTAAGGTTTGTCTCGAAAGGTTGAAACAACAATTATTTGTAGAAACAGAGCATATCCCAAAGGGTGAATGTGATCATGGTCATTGTACGAGAAGAAGAGATACAAGAACTAAAGTTATTAGCAATTAATTTGATACTATGATATATATCTGACTGAAACATAAAGATATCAAATAGGAATAGTCACTTTAACGACATCTGTACGGATATCTGTATGAGATTCTTTATGTTTTTTTGCGCTGGTATCTGAACGCGTCTCCATAAGGATATACATGTATAGACGATGTAAGCTTCTCCATAAGGATGTATATATGATACAAGGGTCTCAATAAGGATGTATATATGATACAAGGGTCTCCATAAGGATGTATATATGATACAAGGGTCTCCATAAGGATGTATATATAATACCAGGGTCTCCATAAGTATGTATATATGATACAAGGGTCTCCATGAGGATGTATATATAATACAAGGGTCTCCATAAGGATGTATATATGATACAAGAGTCTCCATAAGGATGTATATATGATACAAGAGTCTCCATAAGGATGTCTCTTGCTGATATTTGTAATAGTCTGTGTATGAATCCAATATGCGCTTGCTTATTAAATAGCTAAAGTTTGTGATAAAGTAAGCCTATACGTAATATATTATGCCAAATGGTATAGGAAATTAACGATAACATCCCATAAAATACATTAAACTATATTATAATCCTGTATTTTATTTATTTAGTTATGCCATTTAAATAGCTTTCAAAGTCAACTTATTTGGCATAGCAGAGATTATTTATCAATAGGACGCCATAATAGACATTTGAAAATGGTCTGATTGCGGAGATGGTATTTTGTTCTTGATAATAGTAAAACTGGCGAGGTGCATGTATGATGATGTTGTACATGACATTTAAGTGCTAATGATGGCAGGATGGCGACCCACAGGAAGCCACAATCGACATCTAATGCAGATGTAGGGGCTGCTACCACTGTGCCCGACTCGTTCACCGCTCTCAACCGCTTCTTACAGAAATATCAATTTCCATCCAACCTCTCCAACTCTCGCGAGAACCAACGCCTCCATTACAACGTCATGACAACGGCAGATTCGCACGTGCTCAGGGGTGGTATCCTGGGCGTCTGATATCGGGAGTTTTAAAGGCAAAAGAAGACTGGCGATAGGAATGCAATAACACACACGTAGAGTCTGCGAGAGAAAAGCATGCCTGACAATTAGCTTCCCCGCTGGAAGTACTACGACAGCACCAAATCAAACAGACGAACGCGGCCGTGCATTCGAATCCACAGCGAAAATTCAAGCTTGAAAAGAGAGACGACGGCTCATCTCATGTTGCCCAGCAGACTGATTGTTGGTTGCTCTCCGCCATTATTGCACCATTGGAGTAAGTGTGAGCGGACTCGACCCACCCTCCCCCAGTCATCGCGGCGACAATAGGATGTCTTGAGTGAAGCCACAACGTTCACCAATGAATAATGCCGCTGGAAGATTGATATTGTAGTTTAGAAGATCTGCGTCAGAATTGATATCGAAATCTCATCTGGCCTCGCGTGATCTGTGTACTCACGTGACTGAGATAAACAGTTGGAGTAGCATGCCCCTTATGTAGAGTGGGACGTACACGCTATCAAAGTAGCTTATCTTCCCCAAACCAGCATGCTGTGTACTATAGAGATATTGGGGATTATAATATATACAGTGTAGCCTACGTTATATACTGGCCTTTACAGAGTAACACTGACTAGTCTCACTGAATACCTAAAATAGACTATTATTTGTGAACTTTACACACCATAGGTACACATGAAAGTGGTAGAATCTAAATTTATGTGAAATACGAAACTATGTTCTGTTGGGTGTCCTCATGCAGGTAATCTGTTATTACAGGTGTGTTAGACGCAGGTGACAACAGGTCATGTCGAGTTAGCTCCCTTTCATGTTAACAGATACAAGTTCTAGTTTAAACTGACCACCCACTCTCTGCTATCACTAAATGTCCCCAGTCACAGATAGTCAAATAGTATGTAAAGTAATGCAGCAATATGATTGTCTCTGTGAAATATGTTATAGACAATCAGAGAGCTTGTTTAGAAAACGGATGTTACGTCAGAGGAAGATGACGGTTTGATATTTGATATCATTCTAGGTTCATCAGTTAACCAAATTTGAATCAAATGTACGAACTCAATTTGTAATGGATCTGTAATGTAATTTATACTGACGGCAGGGCCGTAGCTATAGCCATGGGGCGAGTTGGTTTGGTGGAGCAACTGCCGTTTTACATAAAACTAAAATAGTTAGCTACGGCTCTGAACGGTGCACAGATTGAGATATTTTACACCGTAAAAGCGGCACCCTGCTCTGGTATTCAAATTGGTATTCACGTCAAAGAATGCTATAGTAAAACACACTTATAAGACACTGTATGTAATGTTCTGATGTCCCGATCAGAGGGTGCGAGTACAGATGCCCCCAGCGTTCAATGAGTTGAAGAGATGCCACCGACGGTAATGCACACAGGACTCCCTAAAGTCGGTTGGCAATATTCATACAATAACGATTATTATATTATTTCTAAGTTAATTTCTAGCTGTAATTTATAATTTTCAAATGATACACGTATCTTTTACCAGGGTGTGTCCCGGAGTATTGGCATGTGACGAGAATGGCCGACTGCAGAGACAACAGAAGACGTCTACACATACACTACACGCTTCCGGTTCCTCTACTTCTCGCCCACCAATGACTGGCATGTGGTGCTCGGTGTTGTGATGCTGGATTTGGTTGATGACCTTTTCAATGGACAGAAAGATTCGTTGAATATGTTTTAGATTCAGTTGGATTTTTGTATTTGAACGATGAGGAACCAATGTTAAGTTTAGTCTTATTGCATTACTGTACATGTGTTATTTTCAAAAGTCTTCTGGGTAAATAGGTTTATTTGGTTAACTTGGTTAACTTTTATGAGTAATATAGTTGGCTGAGGTATGTGACCAAGGGTACCAATAGGAAACTATAAATATAAAACAGTGAGACGTGGATGGATGCGGACTGGACTCTAGAGCGAGAGTAATGAAGGCGACTATTTACAATCCAGGGACCCTATATCTATACACAACGCTAGCGTATCGCAATATTGAACTACGATACCTTTGTGGATGGGGCCCCAGGAATAACAGGCAGTAATTTTATTATAATTGCGGAAGGGAAGAACCTGAATAATTAATGAGGAATGAATGACAAACTACAAGCAAAAAGAGGAAAATAGGAAAGGGAACTAACTTGAACTTACGGGAAACAATAAAAACAAAGATAATGAAGCAAAAACCATTGGAAAGTAACATGCATGTAGTATTAGGAGAACCTGAAAGCAACGGACAGTAACTGGTAGTAGAAGAAAGTGGGAGTAACGAAGTAATTATCATATAGGAACTCAAAGAGGCGCGACATATGGTTTAACTCAACTTGAACTGCTTTGAAACATATCGCATTAAAAAGCTGTGTTATCTAAACGCACATGGAATAATAATTGAATGCCACAGTGCTGCCGACAGTTTAAAGTAGTGGAGAAGTAATCTACCTGCTCATCTAACGTACAGTGGCTGGTGTGACAGCGACATCACACGGCCGTCAGGTCGTCAGCCCACCCCATGGACGGAACCAATTGGTCCTGCCAGCTACACCATACATAATTGATGTGGAGCACAGAAGTGATTCCAGGCCGACTGTGAGCTTCAACGTCTGTCTGTCTGTTCATCCGTCAGACCTCCATTTTACACCCTCCCCTCACACACTAATAACCCTCCCTGCCCCCCATCACCCCCATTCTACCTCCCCCAATCCTCCACCATATTCTATCCACAGAAACTGTTTGTTAGTGGCAAAACAAGTGTAACGATATAACGGAATTACCGGGAGACGTGATGGTATTGCCCTGACTTTGTATTTCTTGATGACGTCTGCAAAACCTTCAAATATTGCATAAACCATCAAACTGGCTGAGCCCAACCTCGCAGAGTGCAATGACATTATCTGTTCCACAGTTGGAAGACAAAATATGAAGCATCTAACGAGCCTAGTGGGTACAGTCGCTCCACCTCACAGAAGACATTAACACTACAAGTGCTCTGCCGGGCCATAAACGTTCGATAAAAAAGACACAGAAAATAATAAATCAACCAAATCTCTCTTGCAAATAGTTCACATGAGACGATCAATGTAGAGGCAGCAACAGAACAGAATATGGGCCAGGCTCCGGGCCGGCATCGCGCCGAGACTTCCGCCGACCGCGTACAAGACTGTCTCCTAGTCTTCATTGCAACTACCTCATTGCAACTACAGCAATCATTGCAATACAGCAACCCAGGCAGGAAGTACATCATCCATTACCTCTATTAGCATGAGACTGGGACTGTGTACTTGAAAAAGTGCTGTTCTTGAAATTCATTAGAAAGCATTATCTAATGTTTGGATACAAATCAATTTACTGCATTGCCATTGGCTACCTAGAACTGTGAGATAGTTGTAAGATAGAACTGTAAGATAGTTGGGCTATCAGCATCACGGCTCTAGTACCTGGGTCGGGTACATTTGACAACTAAAACACGAGTATGGTTGACTAGTACCTCTACAATGATGAAGGATCTAGAAATTGTACAGAATATGAATATCTCTGTCCACGTCTGTCGGTTCATATCGGGATGAACTCTCTGTGACGAGAGAAATAAATCTCCTAATTATGTCAGTTCTAACCGCAAAACATGAATGCCACTCAGTAATGATTTCCACTTGCATATATTGCATTACGTTATCGGTACTGAGTTTGAGTAAGTAAATCAATATCTATGTAATTTAAAAGTCGTCATATAATATAATTTTATTCGTATTTAGGCATCTGTAAACTAATTTTGGGCTTCACAACGTTAACTAATATTGTAAAGTTTGTAGAGTTTCAGTTCATACGATGATGGCAGTTGAGTTTTCTTTGTGTGAGGTTGTGTGGTGTTGTGTGATGTTTTGTGAGGTTATGTGATGTTGTGTGAGGTTGTGTAAGGTGTGGTGTGAGGTTTGAAGTTGTGTATGGTTGTGAAGTTGTGTGAGGTTATGTGAAATTGTATGAGGTTGTGTGAAGTTGTGTGAGGTGTGAGATTGTGTGAGGTTGTGTGAGGCCGACCACCCGATGGCGGAATGTTTGGAAATAAAGAGTTGTCTTGTCTCAAATACCCCAACTGAACAGTGTGTTCCCAGCCTCCAGTGTAATACTGGCACAGACGATAATTCAATTTCCGGTGTAATGGCGCGGCCCCGGGCGCAGATCGATCGTACCTCGGGAATCTCTGATCGGTGCAGCTGATAATGTAAGAGAGGATGTGACGTAAGAATGTCTCGGAGGAAAGGTCAAATGATTAGTATGGTACTATGCGTGACGAAATTAGTTTATCGACTTAAACGAGTTACATTCCCCGAGTTACTTAATAGTTTGATAAACATTCTCATATAGGTTTAACTGGTTACACCACCAAACTGTTGTATGTATAACTGGCCACTGGATGGTGATTGGTGTGGCGTTAGACATATTTAGGTAACTATATGCATGTAAGTATGATGTGGGGTAAGTATTGCATGAATGTGCGTGCGTTTGTGTGTGCGTGAGCGTGGTAGAAAGAGAGAGAAAAAGAGAGATATATAGATAGAGAGAAGGGTGAGATAGATAGAGAAAAAAGAAGAGAGAGAGGGAGAGAGAGAGAGAGAGAGAGAGAGAGAGAGAGAGAGAGAGAGAGAGAGAGAGAGAGAGAGAG
>JAULBP010035386.1:0-13443 GCA_032355345.1 Lepetodrilus pustulosus
GATTTGCGCATGAGTGCAGTCATTCACGTGATGCTTTGGGGTTTTCTACCATTTCCTACAAAACACTACATGCTCTACGTAGTACTACATGTGTTGGCTGAATGGCTATTGTAGCACTTCGTAGAGAAAAGTAACGCATCTTGAATGCACCTCTGATAAACATAATGAAATGGTAACATTGGAAAACATGTTCAATTAACCCTCTCCCTGCTGGACTACCCTTTGAGGCATCTTCATTTGTCACGTACAGTGATTTATTGATTTCCTTCCAAATTATCCGTTGTTGATAAATCATCTCATCTTCTGAGCAGTCATTCGTCACAAATGGGTGAAAGATTCCAGCAGGGACATTAAATTCCATATTCACTCACACACCAAGCAGCAAGCAGTCAGCTTGTTTATTTACAACTGATAATGCAATAGAACCCAGAGAATTCAGCGATGGTCATCTGTCGACATTAACAAAACTGATTGCCTCAACCTCATTAACCCTTTTCTTTCTGGCAGTCACTACAGATAAAATGTCCACAAATATTTTTGTTAATCCAGCAGGGAGAGGGTTAAAAAGAAGTTTAATTTGACACCAAGATTATCAATCTTTTTGAGTATGATTTCATACTCAATCTCTAAATTAATATGGGAATTACTGAACAAAATCGAGTTTTGCATGATAACACACACAAAAAGGATACATTTATAATCTCGGGTCTGATTTAGATTATTGGTGTTGCATCTTTTATGGACAAACGGCAAGAGAAGATTATTTACAAATCCATGTACGGCAACATTTAAAATGTTTGACAAGACACTTTATGACATTGTATTTTGCACAACTTAGTCAACACAGGAATTGCACCCGACAAACTTTTCTATTTACATGTATCAAGGTCAAAGGTTATGTCAAAAATAAAATATTGGGATTGTATTATGTTTACACAGTTTACAAACTTAAGTTTCACACAATTTGATATATTTTACTGGTAATATTTTTCAACTTATACTACAATTTCTATATGTATATATATACCATCATATCATAGTCGGAAGTTTGTACAGTGCACATGGTGCATGTGTATTGGTGTTCATATTATCATACCTGAATTCTTGAGTAATAATAACAAAACAATTGAACATACGTCATGTAACTACCTAGTAGGATAACAAGTATATTGAACACTGGTGAACATCCATTACAATTGCATCCAGTACATACCAGTACCCATTAGCATTTGGGTATGGTATGGATCCATTAGCCATGTTGGCACTGGGTCCAGAATGGATACGTTGGCATTTGGTTTTGGAACATACCCATTAGCATTGGGTCTGGTACAAGTCCAATATCATTGGGCCCAGTACAGATCCATTGGCATTGGGTCCAGTATGCACCTAGTGGCATGGACCGTGTGAGCTTATGAGTAAATCTGAGGACGTTTGAGCCTGAGCATATGCTGTCAATAAATTGTCTGTTCTTGTTGCCAGTGGCCGAGACGATTGACCCCGGTAACCCTGACAAACGTGTCCTCGATTTGCCCAATATTTGGAATACGTTATATCACAGCTGGTTGCTTGCCGGTCTCGGAACGTGCTGATTATCGGTAAGAAATCGACAAATCAAGCGTGTTTGTCAGGGTTACCATGGTTAACCGGTTCACCTTGGCCACTGGCAGAAAGAACAGCCGAATTAGGATATCTTTGGTGATTGCAATCAATGAATCACTTCAGCTAAAGCTTAATCAAGATACACAATCATAAGTTTAGAAAGAAAAGGAACAAACTTGGGAGGATATGAAACTAATTTGGAATCTTTTGTAGTTCTAATGCTTTTAAAAAGAATTAATACATCACGTAAATATGGCACGATTTGGCACAATTTCTTTTTTGTAATGGGGTTTATGGTCGCTTTCTAGAATCTTTCACTAACATCATCACGACTTGTCAGTTTAGGGCAGGAGGAAACCCGTAACAAATACCTGAAATAGTACCTAAAATTTACTGTAGATACAATTACGATAAACTTTAGCATCCATGATCTAAAAATGCTACAAGCATTGTACCATTTACCAATAGCCTGACTAATTTTGGTGACTAGTCGCCAATAAATTAGATATTACAGTGAGCCTTCTCATAAAACTATCACCTAAACTTTAAAATAAACCAGCATGCAAAAAATACAAACAAACAAAACAGGATCATGTAAATCCATATTTTGTAGTGACCGGCTTTCGTAATTGCTTTCAAACGTCCCATTGTGGCTTGTAGGATATTTCCAGATGTATCAAAGTCGTCGTCCTGTAAACATAAAAAAATATCATTTATACTGAGATGTGTACTGAGAAATTGCCAGTATGTTTTGTGCATCTGTGATCACTTGTTCGGATGCAAATTAATAATTAATATTTTTTGGGTCGTTCGTAAAGTCGCCACAATTAATTACCTATATTGTAGCAGTAGTTTCTATGACTAAACCATTGCTGATAATACCATATGTGAATGAGATTACTGCAATGTTCAATGAAATACCCTGAACAAAATCAATCCCTCACAAATCATTTAGCATAGCACAAAGATGAACCTACAATTAGCTACATTAACCATGTTAACCTACAAGTTACTCGTTTTACCACAGATTAACTTTTCTTCATGAAATTAATGCTGGAAGTCACAAGTTTCAGCGAGAGACTACAAAAATAATTTCACAAGGGAAAGATAATCTGTAATTCCAAGTAACAAATGGGTTATTGTTTATATTGCGCATAATGAATTTGAATGAATATAACGCATTTAATAAGTCAACATCGCTTATCTCCCTTGTAGATCGGTCAAGTTTACATGTGTACAATGATGTCATGACCATTGTTAACAACGTCATGACCATTGTTCATCATACTGTGGGTTATACTTAGTGGCTATACAGTGCCCCCTCAATATAACATGGTCCGATACACAGAGGATTTGGTTATAAGGAGGGGTCAGACATGGATCCCATTTTTATTTTCGTTATTTCCCAGTAATATCGTATAAGGCAGGTACTATAAGGCAGGGGTATATTATGGACCCCAACTACAGAGTTATATTGAGGGGACACTGTACTTAGACTGCAGCCCATATCTACACACATGTACAACATACTAATTTATTTCGTTGATACAATGTTCGCAATAATTTCGTGATTTATAACTTACCATGTGTCTCAAAACCTGATTTTGTGTCCTTACTTCAGTCCCAATGTCTATGCTCAACTGAAAGCAAACGAACAAACACTGATTAATTAATTTAATATTTCACAGTAATCTGGTAATAGCTCCATTATTTTAATCATGACATCTCGTTTCAACGCCGATTATTGACAGATTTTTTAAGTATGGCGAGGCCATGCCCTTCCATCGATACTCACAGATTTGAGGGCTTTGACTTTCCCCGACAACTGGTCCTCCAACTGTTGATTCTCGTCCTCAATATACTGAGGCTGGGCCTGATAGCCCATGTCTCCTAGCAACAGAAAGGATGGATTACTATGGGATACTATGTAGCATAGCAAAATATGGAAATTATTAATGTACATTTCCATGTGACGTTCATATTTCTTTGAGCTTGGGAATATTTATTTGCATTTTTTTTACATCATGAGCATAATGAAAATTTCACAACCACATTTTGTAAAGTTAAAACTTTTGATCAATTGTTTGTTTGCTGGTGACATTTTTACCAGTCTTACACGACGATAGGATAGTGTCCAGAAACTTAGAAAGTGTCAAGATGTCAAACATATCTAAAAGGTGGTGTGATTCTCTGAGCTTAGTAAGCGAAGTAGCATATTTTTTTAATGGAAACTAGAATACTTCAGAATGGGGATACTAGAAAGCATTTTAAATATTAAAGGCATACTATCACGGTTATGGCCAAACAAATTTCTGTCTGAGACTATTTACATTTGATTTGTACACCCCAAAGTTGTTATTTACTTGTATACTAAGTACTTGTATACTTGATATTTATAATAAATTTCATA
Organism: Lepetodrilus pustulosus; assembly: GCA_032355345.1. Lineage (NCBI taxonomy): Eukaryota > Metazoa > Mollusca > Gastropoda > Lepetellida > Lepetodrilidae > Lepetodrilus > Lepetodrilus pustulosus. Next base: position 4,010 of record JAULBP010035386.1, read on the forward strand.
TTTTATAATAACTATTTGTCCTGACTAATAATTATATTGTCTTTGATCAGAGGTCTGTATATGGTCTCTGCTTTGATGTATTCATGATGTATGAGTCTATGACTATGAGAGTTATTGCCTACCTTACACAGCAGTAGAAAGGTTTTTGGAAGTACAAACATGATTAGATGTATGTCAAGTGAATTTACTTTGTAGTTGTAGCCAAGAACTAGTCAAAAACGGCCATAAATATCTGTGATTGTATGCCTTTAATCCCTATTGTTTACGTAACATTTTCATATTCTAGAATTCACTCACGACATGGCATTGCTCTACAATACGATCATTCTATAATTATATACTGGACTATGACTGTATTTTATTTATCTCTAAATTTGAAAAAAAATTAGGCAATAAATAACTTTCGATTCCAATCGAAATAGTCAGTTGTGTTCGTATCCCGTTTACAAATGATACATTGAAACAGTCTAAACCAAACGATCTGAAAAGAAGACTCCGTTACCCATGTGTGTTCTCCGCATTTTGTGGGCAGTTAATATACTAAATGTGTTGTTGTCGATCAACTATATCACAAAAACAAACTCAATATGTTCAACCAAAGTGAAATGTCAAATGACAACACGTGTACTTCCGCTAGGAGGACATATGGGAGATAACTCCTGTTTGTTTTAGAGCAAGTACAACTATAATTTTAGTGTTCGAATCTCATAAATTGTTTTCTTTTTATTTGACGGGGAGATTTGTTTTGTGAAAATGCCCGCATTGAAGAGTTATAAATCATTTAAAGTCATAATTACCAACAAAAGTAGGTGAGATTCCTTAAAGTAATTTGGAAAACAGAAGCAAGAATAAGTCAAGAACACTATTTACAGTGGCAGGATATGTACATGAGGCGGAGTATTTAAATGGCAACATTAATGTTAGTGTAGTTTTAATTTATCTATAATATAATGTAGAATTTAAAACATGATAATTTTAAAACAAGCTAACAACATAAAATCCCCAAAGAAGCGTCATAAAATGACATTATCATTTCCAGTTGTACGCACTCGATGCCATAATTATACGGCAGAACCGTGTCTTTTTAATTTAACGCATACTAGTATATGGATAACCCGTATATTATAGAACAACTAACCACAGATACAAACTGAACGTTGGGCCAATATCGATAAACAAGAAAGAATATGTACATATATACAAGGCGATGAACCACACTTCAAAGTTCATATTATTAGTGGGCGTCACTAAAAGATGTCTGAAATACTTTACCAAATAAAAGTTAATGTTGTAAATATGCACTATACACTGTAATGTTCATTAGCCTTATTTATGTACAAATTATATATTTGTTTCAATGTTTACTTATTATATCACATGTAGTGACATTTATGAGAATAGGCTATGTTTTGTTTTGTTCTGTTACGTTCTGTTCTGTTCTGTTCTGTTCTGTTCTGTCAGCATATGTTCTCATCATGGGAGACTTTATAGTTTTATTTTCCAAGTTTTTTTGATAATTACATAATAAAAGAATATAATGCATGGACGGTTTTATGGGCTTGCGCAACACCCCACCCTATAGAATTGGAGAATTTTGTGTTATAAACGTATATTTTTGTTACGGTTGTTGGGTTTATAACACTTTACATTGAAAAAAACAAACTTTAGACGTGTATGCTGAAAGGCATAATTGAAGGATACAAATGCAGTAAAATAATAGCCTCACTTACATTATGGAAGTCTGGAACCGCCCCTCTAATAAATATATAAATCTTTCATGTGAAATAGCATGCATCTTTCATCTCGTGACAATGGGGAGTCCATTTACAAGGTTACAAGGCAAGTGCACAATTTTAAAGTGAAAACCTTTCCAGACGTAACTTTCGTGTTGTTTTTTTACTATTTTAATCGTTTATTCCGGATTTCTGGCTATTACGACGTAAAAATTCATTAATTCTGGATTTCTCCACCAGTTCAAAGAATATACATGGTGTGCGTACCAATAAGTATACGTCGCCTTTATGTCTGCCATATAATTATAAGAATAAACTTGACTCAATTATACTGTAATAACACCTTGGGTCGCAGAGCTATACTCAGCATATACACCCGTATCGTGACGACACCCACTTTCATGTTGATTTAGTGTAATTTTACGACGTGTACGGTAGACTATATATACTTGCCATCCCTGATATGCGTATACATGTATGGAATTATTAAGATTATTTACGAGGGGTTTATACATGCATGTTACAATATATAGGCCTATAGTAGACGAGTCTGCGTCACACCCTGTTCTCGAGCAAATACTCCCATTCAAAATATCCCCTAGAATAGTTAAGCAAGTCTAGATTACTGGATAACAGGGTATCCTTTCACGAAACTCTACAAACAGATTGATAGCGCTCTCTTAACAGTGTATTAGCTATCGACAAAGAGAGCGCTACCAATACCAGTCTCTTAGTGGATAAGAGAGATTCGTCAAAGGATACCCTGGATCAGAGGATAAAGAATTTCAACTCCTTTAATATATAAATGTAATACCAATCCATATAATTTATATAAAACTATTAACTTTAACTAAGACTACGGAGAGTCTAGTAGGCCTACATTATGCATGTTGAAAATTCCCTTATGTGTCTGCAGGTTGTATTACTTTTTAAAATAAAATATCCATTCGAATTATTTATTATTATAATTTTATAATTTGTGCATTATGTTGAAATGCCGTGTGTGTGGTTGCAATTATGTTTACCCCGGTGTTTTTTTAAAAAGGAAAAACAAAAACATCTGCATACGTGGCCTGTCCGCTTATAGATAAAGGGTGATAGATGAATTTTGAAATCAAATCCGACATGCGTAGATATGAAGGGTTAAACGCCGTCATGCTTTTCTTTCAAGTGAAATACACACCTGTTTGTGTAAATACAAGAGAGAGAGCGTCATTAGTAGCCTACTTATCTGTATGATTAACTTTGACTGTGTTGTGTATTTTAAATTAGGATTAATTTGATTTGTTTGCTTGGCTTTTTGAAGTAAATAAAACGTTCAAATGTATTCATACCAAATGAATGCAATTTGCAATACACATAACATGTGTTGTATCATAGATTATAATCTATGGTTGTATATATGTTAGAGATATAAAACAAAAATATTTACAATGTATTTACGGCGCACAAGTTCATCTATACCTGAAACGAGAGAAGACAAATTCACCTTTCGCCTCGACAACCCTACACCGTTGGAACGAAGATAAGCCGATGCCTTTATTTATTTTCACTTTAACCCTCTCGCTATCAAGTCGGATTTACCACCTGCAAAGATATAGCTCGTTCGTAGGAATTTACACTACCTCAATAACAAAGTTATTCAGAGAACCGCGTGCTATATGGTATGAATATCTGTGACCTACTGATGACTGAACTACCGGTAACTGCATTTAACGCGGTAGTGACACTTTGTTTTACATGCAAGAATTTCAGGTAATGTACGTTGACGAGTGCATCCGGAGTTTAGATGGTTAATGAGGGAAATCCTTTATCAGGGGACGGTCTAGTAACTGGATACGTTGCAAAAATGTTGGAATTAACGTTGATAACCTGTGGTCGCTGCATGATATGGCCTATATTAATAAATACCATTCTCCATGTAGGCCTATAGAAGGATATAGCAAGACAACCTAGCTACACCTTGCCAGAAACTATGCAAGCCACAGGTCACAAGTCACGTGATTAACTGCACCCGTTGTTTGCACGAATGTCGCGTGCAGGTTGAAGGACGAATATCCCACATGCTATATGCAACACTATATGCAAGACAATCTCGCATGAGTGATTTATCACCAAGATCATCATCATATCATCTGCGTTGAAACGGAACAGTCGTATTATAGTGTAGGCCTAAATCAGTACGTTAACCTACGCCATATGCTGAACAATATTTAGGCCTACTACAGTATGACATGAAGTCAAACTCAATTTACGGCCAGAATAACATAGGCCTACGGGTTTGTCGTGAAACGCAGACCTAAGGGTTGGCATATTGTCTGGAACAATCGGCTCACCGCGGGACTACTTCCGCTTTGCTTCAATAAATACCAGGCCCCCGTTTCACGAAGGTGTCCTAACTATTTAGGAGCTCCTAACCAGTCATCACCTGGCAACAAACGTTTCACGATGACGTCATAAGACTTATTCCTTCATAAATCAACATCAAACTGAAACCGGGTCCTAAAGTTAGGAGCTCCTAAAGTTAGGACACCTTCGTGAAACGGGGGCCTGATGGTTATTGTTCTTATTATTATTATTGTTGTCGCCTATGTGTGAGATATTCCCACTGCGAAGTAAAGCAATAATTCAATCAATTATTATTATTATTAATATTATTATTATAAGTCGTGATATTAGTGAAAGACTCTTGTCGCAAATGGGTGAAAGACTCCAGCAGCCACGTTAAACTCCATATTCACTCATTCATTAGTGCAAGATTCTAGAAAGCGACTCTAAACCCCATTAAAAAAAAAATAATTAAATATTATTACAGTATCCCCTCGATATAACACTGATGTTGGGGTCCATGACATACCCCCTTGCATTATAGTACCCGCCTTGTATGATATTAGAGGGAAATTACGAAAATAAAATGGTATCCACGCCTGACCCCCGTGTTATATCCGAATCCGTGGTGCATCGGATCGTGTTATATCGAGGGGGGGCACTGTATTATTATTATTGTTGTTGTTACTGATATTAAGGTCTGGGCTATGGCATGGTGGCCGTCTCGTCGCTGGTGTCTCTGTACTACACGGTCATCATCGCCTGGGCTCTGCTGTACATGTTCAAGTCCTTCACCTCCGAGTTGCCGTGGGAACGCTGCCATCCGCCCTGGAGGACTACACGTGAGTGTCGTGACCTTGACATTGAAACACTAAAAAAAAAATGTAAAATTACATTGTAAACATGCAACTTTGAAACCCTGTGAAAAGTATTAAAACATTTCTGTCTAGTTTTGTCAGTGTATATGAGCTGTGGTGGAGACACTTTAATAATAATTACATTGCTGACTTGGGGGTCCTAGTTTTACTGGAATCGTCCTACTAGGGATCTACATAAACCTTCTGAGACACTCAATCCCCTGTGTCCTGTTGACAGTGGTTAATACTAACTTTTTGGAGCTGGTCCTGATAATGATAAAATATTGTAAAAGCCTCATGGATCCTAAATTTCTACTAGTCCTTAGGATACCTTTAGCATTGGGCATTTTAGCTGTGGCTACACGACTAGTGCCAGTATTAACCCCTGCTGTTGGGTGTCAAGCTACTTGCCCTGTTGGTAGAGGTCTTTATTTTATTTATTTTTTATTTCTTAATTTTTTAATTTTTATTTATTTTATTATTTTTATTTTTTGTTGGTAGAGGTCTTGTTTCTGAATATATTCAGTTATTAACTGCATGAAAATGTCGACACAGTGGCCGACGAAACGTTGCAGCATATATAGATAAGATTGTATAGTTAGAATGCACATAGACATTTATTTATTTATTTTCCATATATTTTGAATATATCTAGGCAACGTATATAGACCCCCTTCCAGTATTATAACGTGAACTGTCCTCTCTTTCAGACTGCTACTCGTACACTGATGCCGACGACTGCCACGCCATGAACGGCTCGCTGTATGTCAACACCACATGCTTCAACTCCACCTACGCGGCCATGCACGGCATCGTGGAACCTGGCATCAACATGACGGAGAGGATCGCGCCCGCCCAGGACTTCTTCGAGTGAGTCTCATGCGGCAGTGTCGTCGTCGTCATCGACGTCATGCTGATTGATGTCATGCTGATTGATCGTCTTGTAACCTTGGACAGATAAGGATTTAGCAAATTCATTGCTGCAGGATAATCCACACAGGTCAATGTGGGCAGTCGAACGTGTACTGTAAATAATGGAAGTTTAGCAGCTGAAAATCTATAAAGAGAGTTTCGTACACATCTTTTGCACTCTTAAATAGTCCCTACGAATTGATACGACTTTCAGGTGACATAAATAAATAATGAATAAATGAATGAATGAATAATAATAAATACATTAATGTGTCTGTGAAAATAATATAAATGTGAATGAATAAATTGGTTCCGACAGTAATGAATAAATACATTAATTACTATTTTAATTTATTTTTTATTTTTAATAAATAAACAAATATAAAATGATGCATAAATAATAAATAAATAATTAAATTAAATTAAATACTATTTTGAATAAATTAAATAGATATTTTTCCTGACTATTTTTTCTTCTGGTTTCTAGGAACGACGTCTTGTCGCTAACGGGTGGTATCGACGACCTCGGCACCATCAAGTGGCAGATTGCCCTCTGTCTGCTTCTGGCGTGGACCATGACGTTCGCCGCGCTCAGTCGTGGCGTCAAGTCCGTCGGGAAGGTCCGTACCAGGCGTACTGTCTTCTAATCTCGTGTAGCAGACAAAACATTTGTTGAGTGCAGGTGGTAAATATGTAAGAGACCACCACCACTACAACCCCACAGATGAAAAATCTCCCGTTTCATATTGTATTCAGGCATGACAATTTTCCGTGGATCTGCTTAACCCTCTGCCTGCTGGATTACGCACATACACCGCTGTTTAGGGCATCTCCAGTTGCCTGCAACATGGAGAGGGTTAAATCTGCGGATTTGTTTTTTCCAGGGGTCACATTTCTTTGCACTAGACGTGGCTTGTTGCCAGGCCATGGGCTTGTTTTCTGCTGAAATCACAATTGTCTGTTGCCATGCATGAATATTATATTGGTGTGATTTTCGTATAAAGTTTGTGTTCTTCTGTATTTCAGGTTGTGTATTTCACTGCTCTCTTCCCCTACCTGGTGTTGACGATCCTGTTTTTCCGTGGGATCACACTGGATGGTGCGAAAGACGGTATCATCTTTTACTTGACGCCAGACTTCGAGAAACTCAAACTAGCCAAGGTAGGGAATACAAGATTTAGCCTGGCCCCAATATCACGAAACTGTTTGCTCACTCAAATTTTATATGGGGATTTGTGAAGAAAGCTTTGAGTTAAGCATGAAATCGTACTAAAAAAGTATCGTTTTATTGGCAGATTGTGAAACTGATGTATTCTCCATCAAGCAGTGATGAACTATTGTTTCACAGACAGACTGATAGTGTAAATTTCACAGATCTAATCTGTTCACCGTTTCTTCACACATACCGTGGTGCAAGCTGTGATAGAAGTGAAAGAATCTTGAAATCAGATCTAAACTCCATTAAGAAAAATATATATAATTTTTAAGTAGTGCAGTATCAACTACATGTATTTGTTAATATGTATGGGTGGATGATCCCTGATGTCACATATGATAAGACAATAAATTGATTATTCCCTCCTGATGACGTGTATGTATGTTGTTATGTATGTTTTTATTTATGTTGTGTATGTTATTACAGACATGGGTGGACGCCGCTGTGCAGATATTCTTCGCTCTGAGCCCCGCATGGGGTGGCCTCATCACGCTGTCCAGCTACAACCGCTTCCACAACGACTGCTTCAAGTGAGTGGGTCGGATTGGTGGGAAAGAATGTGGAATGGTGTGGTGGGCGTTGGCTAGCAAATCGAAAAAGTTAAAAAAAAGAGTTCAAAAGCAACCCAGTAATGCTAAGGAATTTGTCATTCCATAAATCTCTGAACAATTGAAATTAAATAGCTATTGTAATATATCATCCACAGTGTTCGAAATATAGGGGGTCCTGGGGGGTCATTTGAAAATTACAGATTTTACTACCATAACTTTGGGCCTATGGAAAATGACCCCCTGATTATTCTCTGAATTTCAAACGCTGATCCAGGATCCAGTTCCACGGAAAAATCATTGCGTTATGGAAGTCGTAACTCTAAATGTACACATATAAGAGTTACGACTTGCATAGCGCTATGATTGGTAGGTGGTACGAGATAAATAATTGTTGATTTACTTAAGAAAGCCTGATCTCAAATATACCTGGAAAAGAACATTTTATTAGCTGTGTGAACTCTTTATTTTCAGGGATACATTGATAGTCTCCATCGGAAATATCTGTACAAGTATATTTGCCGGTTTCGTTATATTTGCCATTGTTGGTTACTTGGCGCATGAGTTGAAGATGCCCGTGGATAAAGTGGTCGAACAAGGTGTGTATTTACCGCAACAACTTCGAGCAATAACTATCCCTTTGCTACTATTGCTACTATACACATGCTTGGTATTGTTAGCATTAAATTTATCTAAAGTAGTGTCATGCCGCAAGTGTTTTCTACAATGGATTATTAATGGATATATTATTATTATTGTTATTTTTTTGTTTTGTTATTATTTGTATTAACTTGAAACATTTGGGTGAAAGATTCCAGCTTCAACTATTATTATTGTTACTATTATTGTTTTTGTAATTACGTATACTGTTAATTATTTACTGCAACATTCAGCACTATGGATGTTGCTGGTTTCAGCACTATGGATGTTGCGGGTTTCCTCCTGCCCTAAACAGACAAGTCGTGATATTGGTGAAAGATTCTAGAAAGCGACTCTAAACCCCATTACAAAAAAAAAAATGAAAAATAGTAATATTACTATCGTAATAGAAATAATGTAGCTTTATTGACATGTATGTACAATGCTGGGTAATAATTTCAGGTCCTGGTTTGGCGTTCATCGTATTCCCTGACGTGGTGACGCGGTTGCCGATATCGCCGCTGTGGTCGTTCCTGTTTTTCTTCATGCTGATCACTCTCGGCATGGGCAGTGAGGTGAGTTAACACCACATTGAACACTACATTGAACATCATGTTGAACACCACATTGAACACCACATTCACATTGAACATCACGTTGAACACAACAATTACACTACAGTACAATAAATACTAAGGGTGACTAACACAGGTAATTCCACTATCACAATAGTATTACCCAAATTATTATTATATTTTTTTACAGATATTTTACCATACTATCGACAATTATTATTGGGACACATGTTATCGCAATAGAACGACTTATCGTACGCCCCTAATAAATACCAAGTTTATGTTTGTCTTTGCCTTCTTCTGCGCAGTTCGCTCTCCTGGAGACGATCATGACGGCAGTTCAGGACACGTACCCACGTCTGCGCCAGAAGAAGGTCTGGGTCGTCATGGCCGTCAGTATCCTCGGATTCCTGGGCGGCCTCATCATCTGTACTGAGGTATGTCGCGACGCCATTTGCCAGGAACCAATCAAACGGCCGACTTTATGTCAACTACCTCCTCATTTATACGTCTTGTTCCTTCGATGTTTATTGTCATCTTCACGGTTCGCAATTAAAGGGGCAAGATCATACTTGCATAGGGAAAAATGGTCACTATCGGGGTTATTACATATTCTGAAAGAACAA